>WNWK01002287.1:202500-217050 GCA_009830355.1 Cherax destructor
GATGTTTTGTATTAACGACAGAACCTTTTGATGATTGGCTAATTATATATTTACATTAACGAGCAAGAGAGTGAAAGTGTGTGTGTGTGTACACATATTAGTGTAAGAAATTTTTGTTTAGCTAAATTTTACAAACTTTTATTATTTGGCACCTTAGCGAAATTTAATAAGAACATCACGAAAATGTATCCATGATGCTTATCATTAACTAAAGCCAGGTTAATTGTAGGAATGATTAAGCAATACTCTGTTGTATACATCGTAGCAAAGCTACGTTGCTTCTTTATTTCTCGTGCAAAGTTGAAAAATTTGCATATAGTGTTCAGTCTAAAAACATTAACACCTTTGCCGGCGTCTGCAATGAATTCAACTCGTTTAGTACCCCTCTCTCTCGCTCGCTTTCCTCCCTCACACACTCCTTCCCCACTTCGCCCTAACATCACCATCTCAGGGGTGGCACAGCTCTGCTGGTGTACGAAGAGGCGGTGCGCTGTTCGAAAATTGGGTACTCTCCTTGAGATGGCCGATTTGCCTTCGAAATTCAGGGCAGGTTCGTAAAATTTCACTGTTATGGCAGTGAATTATCTGCAATCGGGTGGGGAGTAAAGTGCCCCCAAGACTCGTGACTTAACAGTTATGACTCTGCAGTATCATCGATGGAGCATCATGAACAAGTTCTTTTTGGTGAAATCAGTTAATCGGCCTCAGGAGAAAAGTGACTGCATCTGCGATACCTTGTTTCCAGGACGGCTTTATGTAAGTATTGAACAGAAGAGTGCTTTAGGTTTTACACAGTGGGTACTAGAGGTTACTGTGTTAGAGGGTATGATTCTTGGGTTGGTAGTCGGCTTCATGATCCTAGGGTAGGTATGGCTCTGGTGTCGGCATTAATGCCGACACCAGAGCATGATTCTGGGGTTGATATTAAGGGAAGGGGGTGTAGGGCTTTGGGAGGGCATGGACTGTGTAGCTGTATGAGGGTTTAGCATGTGATGCTAGGAGGCAGCTGGTGTCCGGAAGTCGTAGCGTCCCGATGGTCACTCTGGGGCCCCAGTAATTGCTACTGTGTCGAATTAACTACATTTATGACAGCGGAATTGCTGATGTATTTATTTATCCATTGGAAAACACCCATACGTTCCCATGCGAGCGACTAAACTGCCTGAGTCACTCAGTTTCGGTAAGAAGTCTCCTGTTCCAACTTGATTAATTAAATTTGTGTAGTATGCAGGCTTCAGGAGGTACTGGAAAATTCCCTCTTCCCCTGCCCTTTCTTTCCCTAGGTAAAACAGTTTAAGTTAAATTGAGCATATTTTACTTGATTTTAAGGTTAGGTTGCTAAGTTAGTCATAATGCTTAAATATATTTAACAGTTTTACAAGGGAAAGGACAGATCTTAAGGTATTCAGACCATAGCATTAGATTAATTGATGTTGATAGGCATCAATTCTTCAATAGAGAACATTGTGTGGTTAATGGGACTCTGTTCCCGAAAGGTTTGACTGTTTAAGTCTTTAATTCTTATATCACTGGTAAATTCATATCGTGTTGTTCTTAAGCTTAAAAAATGATATCCGTTTATTTTGTCATCTGAGAATTATAAACAAAAATGTGCACGCATTTTCACCACTATATAGTCTGAAGCCGATTTCTTGTATCTTGTCTTGAATTTTGAAATATCTGAGATTGTTTATTGAGACTTTGGTAAGTTTTGAGCATATTTGTGTCTTTTGATATTATTATTTTACTTCAAAGTACGTATTTGCTTTTAAATGCCTCGTGTAGATACAGTAAATGTTTGTAAAAATGTGGAGCAAGTCTGAAATAAACACTTAATATGCAGTTTGTCTTATACCATTTGAAGATTGAGTAATTGTAATTACTTATTCCAAACACGTTCTTAAACATTTTGCTATTAGTGGAAAGTAAAAAAAAAACCACTTAAACGTGTTTGAGTCTTGGACGACAGTTGATTTAACTAAGTAGTACTTGTTTGGTGCTACTTTAGCGTACGGTCTACCAGCTCATTTACACTAACCTAAGGTTAGTGTAAATGAGCTGGTAGACCGCACGCTAAAGTAGCACCACTTTTTTAATGTATTAGGTCAGTTCAGCATCAGATCAGTAGCTTTGGGTATTATTGATATTACAGATATAATTGTAATAACATGATATTGATAATTATCAACATCATATGGTGAGATTTAATAAATTCAGAGATGAGGTGATGCTCCTGGTGGCAGTTGAGAAGTTAGTGTTGAGCAAGCTCATGATCTTGTCATATTCAGTGTGAAATAGGACTTTTCAGGAAAAAGAGCTTAAATGGTGTATATAATAAGTCAAGATTAGAAGGAAAGTAGAAAAGTGGAAGTAAAGAAGTGGTTGCAATAGAAAATTAAAAACTAAACCGTCTTTAGGACTTTTTTTTTTTGTTTTTAGAAAAGTGACTAAAAATTCTCAAATTTAAGAAGAAAGATATGGTACGTGTGAAAAAACAAAGCAGTTTAATAATACCTTTTATAATTTTGAAAATCAGTAATAATACTTATGAGGTAACAGGAAAAATAGAAAAAAACATGCTAGTGAATCTGGCAAATGCCATCAGCCCATCAGTTCGTAATTTCAAATTATTTCGGAAACTTGTTAATCCCCAAGTGAACACAGCTAAGTGAAACAGGTATATTACTATTAGTTCTTTTAATATACTGTATACATACATAAAATATATAGGACTATATAGCCTAAATAGGTCAGTTGTTACGAGATTGTGCCGACCTGTCTTGACTTTTCCAAGAAATTTAAAGAAGTTTTTAAACAGAAGACACAATAGCTTGTGCAGTAAGCTTTCACCTTCGGTAACAGTGTTAACTAGTCACGAAGGTGTTAGTGTGACTAGTTAATGGTCCAAGTCAGACCGAAACGTCGTCATAAGTTTCTTTCTCCTATGTGTGGGTTATTTGTAAATTGTTTCAGTCATGGTATTGCGTTTTTTTGTTCTTAGTTGAGTAACCATATTGTTGAAACGTTTCGCTTACACGTTAGGCTTCTTTAGTCATATACAAAGGAGAATAAATATTGAGACGGCAGGCGTAGTGGCGAGATAAAGATGACGTGATCAGCCGTGAAGTATTTCTTGAGGTGGTCAGTCCCCCAGCCTGGAGAAGGGTTCAGCTCAATAGTCTGGAACAGTGTGAAGCTGAAGGTTATGTAGATTTGTCAGGAAACGTGTGAAGTTGAAGCATGAGGAGAGACCTTATATACTGCCAAATATGTGGCATTGAAAATCCCGTAGATGTCGTAGGAGACGAGGCTCACTAGCACAAACAACAAGGTAAGAATTGGGGGGCACTGCAACAAACCTACTGGCCTTCTGCAGTGTTCATTCGTTTGTGTTTGTGTTCAAGCTTGCGTATACGTACTATCAATACGTGTCCACTGATTTGATTGTTTACTAAAAATATTGACACATTGATGTAGGTGAGATACTGTATTTTATGTTAACCTGACTTTTTTAAAATTTTAATTGCTACGTCATTTAGTGTTATTACATCATATTCTTGGGATATGCTAAACCTTTCATACAGAGCATGGATAATGGGAGACACCTAGGTTGATTTGAGAATGGAGAGGATATCTTATATTCCTTGGATCAAGAACCTTTCAGTGTCCGTTATTGGTCAAAGTGTTCAACAAATCTCAAAACTACACAACAGTGTCCGTTACTGTAACACTGTCGTGTCATGTGCGTGGGTGTGCACTCGTGTTTGGCTCGCGCAGCTGCATATTAGTGGTATCATAAATATTGAAATTCGATCGTAGAATGTGTTTCTGGAGGGGGCTCCTAGAAACTCCTTACCACATCCAGATGGGTTCACTGCCTTGCCTAACCCGATTTACTTTAGTCAGTGGTTTCTCCACCGGGTTTGTTTACAAATCACGTTATATTATGATAATTCAGTACTTTCTTAGTTTAATAGCTTTTGAGAGGATGGGACGATACTAATTTTTCTTGATCGATTCTATCAAAATTAGCCGATACCTACCGATGCTGGTACCAGTATCACCAAAATTGGCCGATACTCACCGATGCTGATACTTTGGCACACCTAGTTTTGAGAGATCAATGCTAAACTTTAGTTTAACCTAATCAATATTTTATATTGTTGAATTCAGGTGAACGAATTCTATAATCTGTCGGGTCCAAATAGATCATTGTTGCAGTCTGAGTATCTAGACTGATAATGCCCTAACATGTTCAAACCAGATTGCCCAATTTATGTAGTGATCTTGATCCAGGCTATTCACAAATCTTGAATACATATTCGGGAATGATGTCTTAGCGGAGTTTCGTGAAAATTAGTAGTCTCATAATGTATAACATATTTAAAGGTAGGCATTTTCTTTTAACATAAAGCAACACACACATATAGGGAGCAGGATGAAGTTGTCATAACAATGATGGTATACAATACTGATAAGTTGAAGAGTTAGACACGTGTAACAGCCGAGTATCATTATTTATAAGTTTCGCAAACCAGATACAATACAGGGACAAAACAAATAATACTGAAGAGGTGGTGGTCTGTGTCGTAGTCTTGGTGAATCTGAAGCACAGGCAGAAAGAAATCGACTTATATACCGGAGTCTGATAAGGTGCAGCAAATGAAGACATTGTCCCTGGTAGGCGCGATTCCCCAGTGACCATAAAAATGGGAAAAATAAATGAAAAACATGGAAGAGGGGGAAGATGGAAGAGAAAAAGTTTCTCAAGTTCTATTATGTAAATATGTAGTTGAAGCGCTAAGAACAAGTCGAACCAGCTAAGATTAATTGCATGCACAGGAAATACTCATTATGTGTTGCAGTACCCAAGACTGGTTAATTTAAAAACTACATGCCTGCCAAAGGCCATATACACGCATTTAAATTATGCTATACTGATACAAGAAGAAAGCGGGTGGTGGCTCTGTATGTCAGATCAACTTGTAGATACTGCATCAAAAACGATAATTTGATGCAGTATTTGCATCAAACACAAAAAGCGACGAGAAGAAACTAGTTGGATTTTCATCAAGAAGTAAAATTAATAAAAGTTCAAAAGTTAAACTACAACTCGATTCATCAATGGTAAGACCTCAGCAAGGTTATACAGCGAAGCTTTAATCTCCATACTATAGAATGGATATGAAGGACTTTAAAAACATAGAGAATGACCACTAATTCCTAGTACTAAGAATATTTCGCACAATGATAGGTGCAGAACTACATGTACTCTAGAAAGGCTTTCAATGAGGAGAGATGTGGTTGAGGTATACATGTGGAATATAATATAAAAGTATATATAACCAAGAAAAAAATTAAAAACTGGATTAAACTTGAAAACAATCATATTTACAAAGGCTATAGAAAAATGTTTGGATTTGCTAAATTTGTAGGCGAGTGGAACAGGCTGTTTATTAGCATCATTGAAAAATCGGCTGCACACACTTGAGTGAGAGTGGTTGGGTGTTCTCTATTCTTAGGTTCATTTAGAGTACCTGTGTACTATAAACGGCTCATCTTGCAACAAAAATCAGTGACAGGTTACTTTTCCCTAACGAATAAGAAGCTTTCCCCTAACAACTGTGCTCTATTTCATGTCTGGTGGTTCTTGCCTATCTGCGGGGGGCGCTCAGTGAATTTCTCCCTCCTAGGACTCTGCCCCTGCATATCGGGTGGGATCTTCCGAGATGTATATTTCTTGTATTTATTGTTTGGGTTGGGAATGGGGAGATTGGGGTCTGTCCGCAGACATGCAGCTTTTTGTGGTGGTTGGTTTTTATGTATTGAGTAAAAAAAGGGATAGGCGAGAGAATAGAGTACGAAGTGTGTAAAGTTGGATAGATAGATAGATAGCTAGGTGGAGCTTTAATACTGGTGCTCACGTTTCAGTACTTCTTGTTTTAGCTCAATTATACTAGTATACAAGCTAATTATAAATACATTGTACATGGGCTTAACCGAATCGTAATTAATGTGGTAATACAAGTTAGTTAACAAAGATTCTGGCTGCTCAGGAGCAAACCATTCATTTTTTGACAGGAATTCCTTTCCATAGTCGCCAAATAGGGCCTGTTGTTCCTACAAGTCTATTTTTGTGCATGACAACTCGATTTGTCTTGTGATTTCAGTATAGGATACTAGACATGGGTTGCAAAGACAAAAATCATCTTGTAGATATGTAAATCTTATATTTCGAAGACTTCAGTTGAAAAAACAAAAACAAAGGATGGTTATATGAAATTTACTGTGTGCCTAACTAGAGAGCAGCGAGCGAGGCCGGCTAATTTTGCAAGCATATCACTGGGAAACATCACATGAAAAGAACAAGGAGCATTCTTTAGGACTGTTGCTTCACTTGCGTATCAAGTTCACTTATTTTTAAAGCTACGCATATATGCTTCAGTGACGCTAGCTGACAGTTTTTACTACTCATCTGCAACTCCGTTGCCGAACTATTGATTTCAAGATTCTTCCCATATCTGAATGATCTAACCGGTCTTATTAGATACTTTAAGCACCGTATTCACGCCCCCTCTATTTCAGTCTCCCATTTCTACACTTGCAATCACCCACCCCACATCCTTTTCCCAGCCTTCATTGTACGTCTATCTGGGGCAAATGTTCAGGGCTCGTAATCAATCTTTGTCATCTCCCTATCTGTTTTTCAACACATTAACGTCCATTCTGTAATAACCGGAATTAGACCGTATATTCTAAAAGAGGCCTTACCAACGACAGATATAGTTGTATATATAACCTTGGGACTTATGTGAGTTATACTTCTTGATAGGACGCCAAGCAATATATTAGTTTTATTGCAAACACCTGTGCACTGTTGCATTGGCTTCAGATTTCTGCTAAGCAGAACCCGCAAGTCTTCTTCGCAAAGTTCTATATTTAATTTATAGGTTTTTCTCATTCTCTAGGATTAGGGCCTTTTATTTATTCACATTTAACACCATATGCCACTTCTATATTAATCTAGCCTGAAACTCCCTGGTATCCTCTTAAAATGTGTAGGCTTTGCTTTGCTTTGTTACATTTTCTAACTTCGTCTAGGTAATTTATGTAATTATGAAAACAGGACTGAACAAATTCCCATGGAATAACAGTTCTAAATGGTCCCCATTATTATTTGTTACCATTAATGCACATACTATTAGATACAGGTTAACCGTGCCTCGACCCAAGAAAGTTTCTAAAATACCATGTGCCGCCACTTAATCCTTTGAAGTACCTTGAAAGTCTAACCCAGGTCCAGATAAACGAAATTATACCCCAATTTTTGTCGTTGAACAATTTAAATACCCTAGCTGGGAAAAAGTAGGAAAATTTGTTAGGGAATAACGATCCCTCTAAAAAATTTTAGGCACGAATGGCCCATTGTGAAGGCGTGTTGTCATTAATCAAATAATGTTATAATGTTTAAGGTGCCTTTAGAATTTCAATTTATGTTGCATACAATAGATCTAATTAAACTTTTTATTATTTCAGTGTTTCTTGGCGTGTTGTATAAAGGGTTTTAAAGGATCCTCTAATATTTTCCTATTGTTTTTAGTTTTAATGTATATTTTTCATAAAATTTTCGTATTGTTTAAATTTGATTCTTGAACTCCTATCTTGTAATACAGAATCCCTTAGATGAGGACTTTAAATTTTTATAACAATCTTAGGCTATATACAACACTAGACAAACTGTGATTCTTAGATGTCCGTACCAGAGGCAACTAACAGCACCTGGTAGGCGTTTGATTATTTATATTTGTGAGTGTAGCAATGTGTGTGGTAGTAAAGGTTGTATCGCTGGGGCAGGAGGCTGGTGGGTAATGTGCTGTGTATATGGACTGGTCCGCTTCAGGTTTTAAAGTTGTGGCTTTGAGGGCGGCGCATCGACTGCTTCTGGCTGCTGCTTCTGTTCGTGGCGATGAAAGAGGAATGAATAAGAAGTGGGGCAGAATACTATTAAAATGGTTGGATTAAAATGGGAGGAAGATGGATAGTAGTAGTAAAAGTATTGGAAAAAGTTGAGAGTAGTACTGAAGGAAGAGCGATAGTAGTAGTAGTATGGAATCAAGAAATATTAATAGTGGAAGAAATAGTAGTAGTATGAGTGTAAGAGAGGGTGGTAGTATGGAAGGAAGAGGGGTAGTAGTAAGGAAAGATAGCAGGAAAGATAACATTAGTAGTGATGGTAGTATTATTGACGGAAGAGGCGGTAGAATAGTATAGAAGTAAAAGGGGGGGGGGTGGAATGATATGGGAGGTAGATAGGGAGGAGTGGTGAGAAAGGAAGGTGAGCGATATAGATGAGGAGGATTATATGGAGAGGAGTGGTATGGAAGGAAGGGGTGATGAGTGGTAAGCAAAAGAGGAAGAATGGTAGGGGAGGAAGGGAGAGGAGTGGTATGGGAGGAAGAGGGGAAGGAGTGGTATGGGTCAACCGGGTATCTTATAACTAGGAAGTATTGTTTTGATGGGTGGGTGGGCGACTTCGTATAAGTAGGTGTGGAAGGTTCCATATGTGGGTGGGTGTTGTATGTAGTGGGGGGTGCCATGTGTACGTGGATGTAGTGTAGAGGGTGGGTGAGTTGAGCTGGTGCTCACAGAGTGAACGAGTTGAGTTGATTCTCGTGAAGGATTTGAGCTGGTACAGTGGGTGCTCGTATGTGGTGTGGGCAGGTGGAGTGGGTGCTTGCTTGTGATGTGGGTGGGTGGAGTGGGTGCTTGCTTGTGATGTGGGTGGGTGGAGTGGGTGCTTGCTTGTGATGTGGGTGGGTGGAGTGGTTGCTCACGTGTGGTGTTGTGGGTGGAGTGGTTGCTCACGTGTGGTGTTGTGGGTGGAGTGAGTGCAAACCTGGGGTGTGGTGGGTGGAGTGATTCCTAGCATGCAGTGTGGTGGGTGGAGTGAGTGTTTGCGTGTGGAGTAGGTACTCGCTTGTGGTGTGAGCGAGTGTCATGGGTGTTTGCATGCGGTGAGGGCGGGCAGAGGGAACGCATGCAATAGCGGGTGGACTGCGTGCTAGTAAGTATGGCCGCCATGACCGCCCACTTATATGCATCTTGGATTCATCGTGTTTTAATTACATTAGAAATGTGGATTTTAAGCTGGTACTGCGCGCCTGAGAATTTTGCTTCAGTTTGTGGGTAGACTTAAAGGTTTTGCTCTAGAATAAATGAGGGGGAAGTTGAAATCTTGCCACTGGATTTAGTAGAGAGAGATTCTACCAGTTTTATTCGGGCTTGAAAGGGACTGGAAAAAGCAAGTTATGACGGGTTGTGCTTTCCTGAGGGACTATTGGTAATTGAGAGAGTGAAGTTTATTATTAAGTCGTGAAATTAATGAATAATATTGAGTGGATAAATTTTGGCGAATGAATAGAGGGTAAGCATCGTCTTGTTTGAACGTGTCGAAGCTCCCGTCACATGTTTATAGAGTAAATAAACAGATTTTTCCTCTGCAGCCTATGGATGGATGATTATTATTAAGTTTACGTGTTCTTATGACGACTGGGAGAAAAAAAAACATACCACGGGTGGGGTTCGAACCCTCTATCAGAGAGTGGTATGGTTTGTTTGCAGTCGTGTCATTACGATTTCGTGAGTCATGTTGACGACTGGGAGCTTTCCATTCTCTACCGTTCATAAAGATTTGTACCACTGATGCATATATCACACTTTAGTATAAGGTAATTGTTAATATTAGCGCAATATACTGATACTCGGTTTTATTTTTTTATTTAAAGTTTGCATGGGATATAGAGGAACGAGGAAACTAACACAGAATTTGCTTAATATTTCTAATATAGGTTTTCAAGTATTAACTTTGCAGTTGAGAATGCGAATGACAAAGTTTCAAAGCACTACACTTCTGCAGTATGGAATAATAGAAAACTGATCTTGCTTAAAATTTCTCAGCGATTTTAAAATATCCAGCCACACACGGAAGATTAGTTGTTAAAGTTCATGGTATCTGGGGAAAAAAGAAAAATGTCCTATAGAAAACGATGGCTGAACACCGTTGTATTTGGTTATTAATGAAGCAAAAATCTGGCTGAGATATCAGTGAGTGAAATGCAACAAGAATCTATTTTACCATCTGCCCTCCTTACAATTTACATAAAATTTGTTGCCGAAAACATTAATAAACACATAATTCAATTGTCGATGATAGATTTATATAAAGTAAACGAATGACTCCGTTGCCATTGGCAGATTTATATAACGTTAGAAAGTGAAGACTGTTTAGAGAACATGTGCCGTTATAAAGAAAACCAATTTATTCAAAATCATCTAATCCCGAATACGCGAACAAAATAATTGGTCTGGCATGTATGCGTCCGCAAGGACGCATACATGCATTTAGTTGATCTCGTGTATCAGAAATCTTCCCTATGAGGATAGACTGAGGGCCCTGAATCTGCATTCTAGAAAGGCGTAGAATAGGGGGGAAATGATTGAGGTGTATAAATGGAAAACAGGAATTAATAATGGGGATGTAAATAGCGTGCTAAAAATATCTAGCATAGACAGGACTCTCAGCAATGACTATAAGTTGGAAAAATTCAGATTCAGGAAGGATATAGGAAAGCACTGGTTTGGTAATAGAGTTGTGGATGAGTGGAACAAACTCCCGAGTACCGTCATAGAAGCTAAGACGTTGTGTCGTTTTAAAAATAGGTTGGATAGTTGCCGTGCTCCTCCCTTAAGTGAATGTGACTGACCTGACTAGGTTAAGGGATTGGCTTAAGCCGGTGGGAGAATTGGACTTGTCTCGCATAGGCCAGTAGGCCTGCTGCAGTGTTTCTTATGTTCTTATGCAATAGGCTAATGAAGATAAAGGAATTAAGTCTATGATATTAAGATACAGGATTATCAATAAAACAAGGCACGATGGACCTGACCTCGGTATCTTGTAGAACGCTGAACAAAATTAAAAAAGTTCACTAAGTTCTGTTACACAACCGACAGAATGCAAATTTAGGCTTTGCAGGTCACTACATACATCGACAAGTTACTATTCTTTAAAATAGTATTTAAGGTATGAAGTTTTTGTCAGGTTCACTTTTGAGCAAAGAACTCTGGTTAGTGTTCAAATAAAACTAAAATTTCCAGAGAAAATGATGGAGAGGGGAGGGGACTACTAATCCAAAGTTTCTCTCGTCATGGGCACTAGATATTGTACAATGGAATACAGAAATAAGTGGAAGTTTATCTATGGTCATGTCATTGGTCTGGGTAGACCAAACACATACGGTCGTGTGTGGAATTAAGCTCACGCAATCCTCGAGAATAGTGACCGTTGGAGTGGGGACGAGCGACTGTCACTGGTTGTGTAAGTGGGTAAGAGTGAACTGAAACGGCTATAGGTGCCTATTTTGTGCAGTAGTGAACGTTAATTTATGGAACGATCTCTTGAAAATGCAGTACGGCATGAACGTAGGAAGTGTTGATAGTCTTGGCAAGGGGTGAAGGTTTTCAGCAATCATGTAGGTGGTGATGAAGTGGCTGAAGTTGTTTGGTGTACGTGGGCACGAATGTAGGTGGAAGGGTTATATGTAGATGGTTAGTGGCATTGGGGTTGGGGGGGGGTGACAGGTGTAAGAGTTGAGGGCGCACCCTGGTAACAGATTTGTGATGGTGTGCACGATGGGCCGTCTTATACCTGACACTTGTTTGATAATGAGTTTGTGACGTAGCGAGGAAAGTGAATGCTTGGGAGGCGGTAGATAATGTGAGGTAGCATGGGACGGTAGACGAGTGGAAGCTTTAAAGGGTGAGAGACTGGGAGAGGTGGCAAGGGCAGGCAGAGGAGCGAAAGGAAACTTAAGGGTGTAGGGTTGAGAGAGGTGACGAGGGAAAACTTTAACGTGAAAGATGGGAAGGGTTGGTATGTAGATAAGGAAATGGCGAGATGAGATGGATATGGAATAGTAATTTGATTGGTAAGGAAAACCTGAAAATAAGGTAGGAGGGATGAAGATTCTAGGTTGGTAAGGAAAAGTGGTTTTAGCTAAGTATTTGGGATGTAGAGAGGTAGCGTTGAATTAAGTGTAAGGGCTCAGTAGTTGGAATGAAAATAAAAAAAGAAGTGGTTACTAAAAGTGGAAGAGGATGCGGAAAAAAAATGACAAGATGTTTGGCGGTGTTGGTCACATTTGTGCGGGACCAGAAGTTGATAATTGTTGCGCTGAACGAAAATAATTTAATCAATTACTGACTCCTCAAAAAATAAAACAAGGTGATTATGTGAAAGTAACATGTTCTATGGGAGGGGAGGCAAAGCGGTTCCAACAATTTTTTTTTAATAATGATGGTTCTTGTTTATTACAAATGACCTGCACATAAAATGAAACTTATGACGACATTTCGGTCCGACTTGGATTACTAACTAGTCAATAAATCTATAAATTTATTTAAGAACATTTTTATTTTATATAAATAACGAATAAAAGTTTAATACAAACGACACCCTTGCCGAAACTACTTGGGGTTTCCTTGGGATAGGTTTTGTATTGTAATCATCATCTCCAAATTATTTTTTTTTTAAATTTGTTTATTCCGCCTGTATGCCTACATTCTTCCCTAAATAAATACACCATAAAAAGAGAAACTCAAAGAAAAAAAATGGGTCTAGTTTTGAAAATAACATGCAAAACTGAGCAATCACCAACATCCTGACTTGTCAAAGGCCATGATAGCGGACGGAGGATCTACATGCGTTAAAGGACTCTCACGGATTTTGCACTTCATGAAATGCATTGAAATTACAACCATGTTGTTAGTTCTTGCTCTTTCCATAGGAATTTGTTTGTTCATATTATTATTTAGGGCAATTACATAGTGTCAGACCCTTGATAAGAATGGGCATCAGAATCATAAAAAACGTTGCCAGATTCAAACACGTTTAAGGATTATCTCATCAGTTTGAGGGACAGTATCCAGAAGATTCAGAAGGAATGACTTTAAGTAACAATGGCGTAATAGTGCCTTGCCCCTGAACACCTCGGTTATCTCTCACCCTCCTCTTTTCCTCTAGTTTTCAGTATTTAAAATACCAATTGTGTTAAAAGCATGAACATTCTGGAAGTTTTAGGGGTTGTAGAATACAGCAGGCTTGTGTGAACGTGTTAGATAGGAAGGAATAAAGACGAGTGGTTTTCGTGGATGTGTTGTTGGAGTGTGAGCAAGTAACCTTTATGAATGGATTCTAGTAATTCGGTTAGCCCGATTTGAGTCCAGCAGGTGGGAAGGGCAGTGCGTGCACTCTAAAAGAGGGGTGGGGATGCTGGAGTCGGAGGGTAATCTGATTATGATGTCAGCACAGTTCTAGAAAGAACGATAGAATGGGTGCTGGTGAACGTATTTATATTTCTAGCAAAAACGCTCACTCTGAACGTGTTTGCTCGGATTTTATCCTCCTTCCTGCAACACTGCAAGCTCCTGATGTGTTGATTGCAACACGAAAGGCCTAGAGCTATCTTTCAACTCCCTGATTGTTTTGCATATATATGAACCCCACACACAATATATATATATATATATATATATATTAATGAAATTCAAACTGTTGTAATGTGCTGTAAATAGTTATGTAGGTCAAAACGGGGCCCTTCCATGAAAAAATCTGGGGCCTTTTTGGTGAATGACTGTCCCCCCTCCCAAACGACGAACAACCCCGGGGTAACGAATGTTATTTCAGATCCGACGATTGAAGTTCCATTTGCGTGTAGGTCGCAATTCTGATGTTGGATCACAGTTGCAGCACTCGTGGCTGATGACATTGCACGGCCGGTAGCCGTTTGCATAGACAATGGAGGCGTCGGCGGTCTTGATGGGCAGTGTTTTAGGCAGTGGTGTGTCCTAGCGGGTGTTGTATTGGAGAAGTTAATCCAACAGCTGAACTATAAGTTGGCGTTGCGGCGGCGCGAATTGAGAGGCACAAGTCTTTGGCGGACTGTTACTCTGGGGTGAAGGTACTTAATGGCCGTCGCACAGATTGCTGCTGGCTGCTCTATGCATATACTTCTGCTCTTAATCCTAGATAACACTTGTTCTTGCTTCAGCTGTTGATGTTAGTTGCTGCATGTTCATGCTCCTGCTCTTGATACTTCCATGGAGAAGGAGTGAGAGAAGGGGATATCCTTGAAGGGCTCGTGATAAAATTAATTAGTTACCCTTTCCCTGCATTGGAGCAGACTTGATTACCTTTCATTACCCAGGCGTTGTATGACCCCTATGGGTTTGATGCTTCCTATTGCTTATAATCTGCTTTTGATTTGACAGCAGCTTGCTCTTCTGTTCTTAATCTTGGCTGCTGTTTATTCCTCATTCTCTTGAGGGAAATTTTCCCAAAACTTTCAAATTTTAGTTTTTTTTCCTATTGAATTGTTTAAAAATTTTTTTTCTTTCTTCACCCCCCCCGAACTTATTTGGTTTCAATCAGTCTAGTTGTTTGAGGACTGTCACTAGTGACTTATTGCATAATTTATTTTCGTCCTCACCTGGGAT
>WNWK01002288.1:0-30000 GCA_009830355.1 Cherax destructor
CATGGAGAATCAAGGGGTTTATAGAAAGTTGTCAGGAGGGGGGTGCTGGGATAGATTGGGCCACTGCATATGATAGGGTTAATAGGAGGTTTTAATGGAAATTATGAGGCGCATGGGATTTGGAGGAGGTAGTAGGATGGGTGTGGCAATTATATGAGGAGGCAGTTTTAGGATTCAGGTGAATGGTAAATTGGGTGGGCTGTGAATATGAGGAAGGGTATTAGCAAGGTTGCCCACTATCACAGATATTATTTGCTATTCTGCAGGCCCCCTTTTTTAGGTTGGTTGAGGTGGTGAAGGGACACAGGGAAAGACAGAGACCAAATGTACAGATATTATTGGATATGTAGATGATACAACTCTTTTAATACATACAGAAGGAGGTTTGAGGTGGATAAGTGAGGTGGTTGGTAGGTTCGGTTTACTAACGGGTATGAGGGTGAATAGAAGCAAATCATTATTGTTGGAGGTGGGAAGATGGGTAGGGGGCCCGTTAGGGGAACGGGATGGATGGAATGTGTGAATCAATTGAAGGTGTGTGGGATAGTGTTCAGTAACGATTTAGAGAGGGCTAGGGAGGTGAATTCAGGAGGTGGTCAACGGTGCTTTGGCTCGGATGAGAGGTTGGAGCGCCAGAGATCACTCTTTTACAAAGAGTGATAGTGGTTAATGTTCTATTATATAGCAAACTTTGGTTCAGGGCGGGGGTTTTCCCCCTTTTGGAGAAGGATATTTGTAGGCTGGAAAAGGGTGTTATGCAATTCGTATGGGCGAGGGGAAGGCATTGGCTCAGTAAGGCAGTGGTAGAAACTCGTGTAAAGTGGGGGTTTGGGGTTGGTGCCTTTGAGGAGAAGATTGAGGAGTGTGTTTTTGAAGCAGGAATTTTTAATGATGGGAGGGACAGGGGTAGGAAAATAGGTGGAGTGATGAGAGGGTGCGAAAGTGGTGGGGGTAAAGAATTAATAGAATGTGAGAGTATCCTTCGGTTTTGTTAGTGGTAAAGGAACCCGAGAGTATAAAATTGCGTAGGTTGGATGTGATTGGAGGAAGGGAGGTAGTGGTGAAGGGAAGCTATGTATCCAAAGTATGAGTGGAAGAGCATTTGGGAATGGTTGAGGAAAGTTAGGGTCGCACCGAGGGTTAGAGAAGTGGGTTACAGGTTTTTGCAAGGTATACTGGGGTCGAGGAGTCTTTTATATGTGATGGGGTTAGTGAAGGATGGGGAATGTCTTAAGTGTGGGGAGGGAGACAGCATTTCATGCAGTATATTTCTGTGAAAGTTTGGGTTTAGTCAGAGTATGGATGGATAGGGTATTAGGTTGGGTAGGGGGAAAAGTGTCGGTTTTAAAGCCCTAAGTTTGGAGCTGAGTAATCTCCCGGAAGGCGTACGTAGGGGTATAACCTATATAATGCTGGATTATATTTATAAGACTTGGATGATGAGGGATGTGGAAAGGGCTGTTTTAATTAAGGCGTTAGCGGCGGGTTTGTAAGAACAAAAGTGAGGAATAGGGAGATTTATGGTAGGAAGTGGGTCACGTGTTTTCCTGAAGTTTACAGGAATATGACCGTGGAAGTTTATTAAGTTTGAGGGGGGGCGAGTGAAAGAGTGGGTGGGTAGGGGTGGGGAATGGTAGGAAGGTGAGTGGAGCGTAAAGTTTCAGGTTAGGAGTTTTTATTTTTAGTAGATAGCTGTGGAGCTTAGGGTTATTAGGGTGGGGGTATTTAGGTGCCCTGTAGACGGGGCAGAGGGTTTTTTCCTTGTGGCTGCGTTTCAGTGGTGAGGTGCAGAAGTTTCGTAATTTTTAGTTTGGTCAGTGATTTAAATAAAAAAAAAAAAAAAAAAAAAGAATACTGTAATCCCTAAAATAGGGGATCAGAGAGAACTCTCAGTGTATCTACGCTGAGAGACACGTCACTCGCTGTCTATATACATAGAGCTGTCTACCTACAGTATGTCAGGCAACCTAACTCCTGTAGGAGGGTCCTCAGGCAGTGCTACACTAACAAGCAACTTAATATACACCCTGAGCTGTGTATCACTGTGTATATACACTGACGGTATATAGCTGATATGCTGTCCTCGTGTAGTCGATAGTCTCCAAACCAAATAAGCCAATTAAGCATATAAACATTTCATATACATCTCGGTGTATATAACTTTGAATTTCAAGGCTAAATGTGGTTGTAATGAAGACGTTGATTCGGTAATTGTTTGCGTGTATAACTATTGATCGTTCGTTCAGATATTATCAAGTGTTATTATCAAGTGTTATCATATATTATCAAGTGTTATAAAGTGTATGTAATCACAGTTGTTACGAGTGATTATGTGAATATTAAAATGGGATAAAATACCGACAGTGCATTCATAACCAATGCGTTGATGACTGCGTTGGTGACTAATGCGCTGGTAACCAATGCTTTGGTGACTAGTGCGTTGATTACTGCGTTGGTAAATGCGTTAAGCATATTGACTGGCGCGTTGATGACGCAGCGCGTAAATGACAAGTGTGTGTGTTGTAATGTGTTGATTAATGCGTTGATAAGTGACTTGATTAGCGCGTTGATAAATGTGGAAGTACATTGATAAGTGTGTAAGTGCGTTGACGTCTGTTGATGTACATATGTGCGTTGATATGTTTTGATACACGTGTTGAAATGGGTTGAAGTGATGTGTTATGCGCGTTGACAAGATCGTTGAGGTGTGCGCTGACGTGTGCGTTGAAATATTAAGTACCTCCGAAACGTAATAAGATGATTGTAAACAAACCACGGAATGGGTAGGGTTTGAACCTGTGGCCTGTGAGGTTTAGAACTCGCTTCCATGAGTTCAAATAACACCCGTTCCGAGCATTAAATACGTCGCTAAGTACGTCAGTGCGTTGATAACGGCACCACCTGGGTTCGAGCACCACCTGGGTCTAGGCATCACCTGGGTCCCAGCATCACCTGGGTCCCAGCACCACCTGGGTCCCAGCATCACCTGGGTCCCAGCATCACCTGGGTCTCAGCATCACCTGGGTCTCAGCATCACCTAGGTCCCAGCACCACCTGGGTCTCAACATCACCTGGGTCTCAACATCACCTGGGTCTCAGCATCACCTGGGTCTCAGCATCACCTGGGTCTCAGCATCACCTGGGTCTCAACATCACCTGGGTCTCAACATCACCTGGGTCTCAGCATCACCTGGGTCTCAACATCACTTGGGTCTCAGCATCACCTGGGTCTCAGCATCACCTGGTTCCCAGCATCACCTGGGTCTCAACATCACCTGTGTCCCAGCATCACCTGGTTCCCAGCATCACCTGGGTCCCAGCATCACCTGGGTCTCAACATCACATGGGTCCCAGCACCACCTGGATCTCAACATCACCTGGGTCTCAACATCACCTGGGTCTCAGCATCACCTGGGTCTCAACATCACCTGGGTCTCAGCATCACCTGGGTCTCAACATCACCTGGGTCTCAACATCACCTGGGTCTCAGCATCACCTGGGTCTCAACATCACCTGGGTCTCAACATCACCTGGGTCTCAACATCACCTGGGTCTCAGCATCACCTGGGTCTCAACAACATCACCTGGGTCTCAGCATCACCTGGGTCTCAGCATCACCTGGTTCCCAGCATCACCTGGGTCTCAACATCACCTGGGTCTCAGCATCACCTGGTTCCCAGCATCACCTGGGTCCCAGCATCACCTGGGTCTCAACATCACCTGGGTCCCAGCACCACCTGGGTCTCAACATCACCTGGGTCTCAACATCACCTGGGTCTCAGCATCATCTGGGTCTCAACATCACCTGGGTCTCAGCATCACCTGGGTCTCAGCACCACCTGGGTCTCAACATCACCTGGGTCTCAGCATCACCTGGGTCTCAGCATCACCTGGGTCTCAGCACCACCTGGGTCTCAACATCACCTGGGTCTCAGCATCCCCTTGGTCTCAGTACCACCTGGGTCTCAACATCACCTGGGTCTCAGCATCACCTGGGTCTCAACATCACCTGGGTCTCAACATCACCTGGGTCTCAGCATCACCGGGGTCTCAACATCACCTGGGTCTCAGCATCACCTGGGTCTCAGCATCACCTGGGTCTCAGCATCACCTGGTTCCCAGCATCACCTGGGTCTCAGCATCACCTGGGTCTCAGCATCACCTGGGTCTCAACATCACCTGGTTCCCAGCATCACATAACCAGATAGTCATCTAGGCATCATCTACCATCAAGGGAATGTGAGTTGCATATTAGACAGTGGAAAAATGATAATCTTAGTTCCACTGTACCATGATAATTAGTTATATACGATAATCGAATAGCTGCTTAATAACTCTCCAAGTTTCTAAATTATATTTAGGATAATGACTGAAGGTGCTTGCAGAAAGGTATGCCTGGGAAGGCTTCCTGAACGTGTGAGCTGAGAACACTACTGGGACTACGTTCTTGCCTGAAAGGTGGTGGTTGATCTGAGTATATTTCCTGAAGGTGAGGGCTGAAGGGTATAACTGAGACTAGTACTTCCTTATTAATAAGTGTTGGTTTTTCTTACAGGTAAGTGAGAACTGACAGCTTCGCGCGGGAGTGTCGACACTCCAGCACAGAGGTAAGTTCATGTTTTACACCAGTTATCGTTGGTATTAAGAACATAAGAAAGAAGGCCTACTGACCCATGCGAGGCAGGTCCATCATACCCCGGCTTAGACCTGACTACCTGGAGTTAACCCTCTCCAGGTAGTCAGGTCACTTCCACTTAAGGAAGGAGCACGGCATAAGACCTAGTAAGACAAGCTAGTCAGGTCCAATTCACACCCACCTACACCCACTCATGTATTGTTTTTCACCGCTGAAGGGTATTTATTTCTAAGAATGTAGCGCAATATATATATATATATATATATATATATATATATATATATATATATATATATATATATATATATATATATATATGGACCTCGGAAATCGAACACTCCCAACTCGCCCTTTTATGTAAGTTTATTATTGTAAGTGCTTTTATAGGTGTATTTTTGGGGGTTGAAACGGACTAATTTAATTTACATCATTCCTTATGGGAATAAATTCGTTTGGTAACAGCACTTGAACAGCATTCTGGAATGAAGAATGTTCGATTTCCGGGGGTCCACTGTATATCAATGCACCACGCAGAAACAAGCAGGTATATACAGAGAAAGATCGCAGTCAGCAGGACTCGATACAGTAAGCAGTATAATGTGATCCTTTATTGACAACGTTTCGTCCACACAGTGGGCTTTATCAAGTCACAAACAGATCTACCTGGGTGAAAGGTACAAGAGTAAATATAGGATGGAGTCAGGTTGGGAATGCTGGGTCAGGTGGAGAATGCTGTAGGTAGCTTTAAAAAGAGATTGGGCAAGTAGTATATGAGTAGACCATTTGCAGTGTTCCTCCATTCTTATGTTCTTATGTGGGAAAGCGATGAAGAAATTTCTTGGCAATAGGTTCAGCTATGTTGTAGAAGCCGTTGGTCTGGTTGAAGTTGTTGGATATACAGATAAGTGATGATTCCAGGATTCTTCGGTATTGAGTGTTGTCTTCTCTGGCGATAAGTCTTGCGTTTCTGTAGTTGATTAAATGGTTGTGTGAGTTTCGGTGTTGAACACAGGCATTCCTTGGGTCGTCAGATCTGCCTGCGTACAGGTGTTCTGAAATACGTGTCTGGAGGTCTCTGGATGTTTCGCCCACGTATAATTTGCTGCAGTCGTTACAAGGGATTGTGTATACCCCTGCAGACAATTGAAGCTTGTCCTGTCTATTACTGGTAATGTCCTTGATGGTGGTGGATGTGGAGGTAGATACTTGGAATGAGGTATTGGAAAAGATGTTGGAAACGTGCTTGGTAATGGAGTTAGTGGGGAGGACTATGTATCTCTTCTCGACAGTGTCTTCTCTGGGTGTGTTGAAGATGTTTGTAGATGAATGGTTCAGAGAACCGACAAGTTGATAAATTAGACACATATGCAACACTTGGGTATGTATTAATATTGGTAGAATTACCGACAATATGTTAAGTAAAAGGACACAAATGCAACTAATGTGACATTAATTGCATTTGTGTCCTTTTACTTAACACTTGGGTATCTTTACTGAGGAAACGTTTCGCCACACAGTGGCTTCATCACTCCAATACAAAGTAGAAAGTTGTAAAGAGAGGAGGAGTTTGAGGTAATCAGTCCCTCGGCCTGGAGTCGATGTGTTCAGTCCATCAATCTTACTACAATAAAGATACCCAAGTGTTGCATATGTGTCTAAGTTGAAGATGTTTAATGCCCGTCGTCTGCAGTCTCTAATGAAGTGACGAGGATAGTGAAGTTTGGAAAATACCTGTTCAATTAGAGAGCATTCTTCCTCAAGGAACTCACTACTGCAGATTCTGAGTGCGCGCAGGAAAAAGCCTATAATTACACCACGTTTAGTCTTGGTGTCGTGGTGAGAGTAGAAGTGGAGGAGATCGTGTTGGTTGGTAGGTTTTAGATAGACTTTAAAACGAAGTTCATGATCAGCTTTGCAGAGAAGAACATCAAGGAAAGGAAGAGTGTTGTCGACTTCTTCTAGTGTGAACTGGATTGATGGCTCGACCTGGTTGAGCTTATGTTGGAGAGCTTGAACGTTGAAGCGTCTGGGAGTTATGATGAGAATGTCAACATAACGGAGCCAGGTGACAAGAGGGAATAATAGTGGAAAATCGCTCGGCTTCCAGATGTTCCATATATAGGTTCGCAAGGACGGCAATAAGTGGCGATCCCATGGGTAGTCCAAAAGTTTGCTGAAAGAGTTGATTTTCAAAAGAGAAACATTTAATTTCACAGCTTCTGGGACGGTATATATTCCCAGGCAGCGCTCTTATCCACTCGGCCATCACAAATGCCACTTAGACTGGGCAGCCTGGTACACAGGCCATGTTTCTTTCCCAGCCCGGGCACGTCAGTGAGCCTCAAGTATGGATTCAAGCTATTTCAATCTCCTCCTGTATGTTCTGACCTCACAAGCGATTTTTATATCTGTGAGATGTATAACACATAATGGGTTATGTGGTCACTATACACCTTAATAGGATGTGGGCCCCCCTCAAGGGAGGTTCCTTGACGCTGGAGAGGGGCTCTTGATCTAGGAAATTGGATCTGTGCTCCAGTTCCTTGAATTGAGTCTGAATACCGTCTATCCCCCCCACAGGCGCTGTATAATCCCTACGGGTTTAGCGCTCCTCCATGATAATAATAGGATGTGGCGAAATTCCCACGTACACCTCAAATTTTTCTCAAGCATGAACCAAACCCAGCGTCACCTTCCTCACCGCTATGTACGGCAGCTGATTGTATTTTTTCAGTTTTCTTTGGTCATTAGTGGACGGAGGAGAAAGCCTCCACCTCTCTTGGTGCTGAATGACCTAGACGGATTTAGCGCTTACATAGATATATTAAGTGCTCGAACAGCAGCAAGAAGACAGGTGGAAGGACTTGTATCAGACATGGTGGCTTGTATCAGACATGGTGGCTTGTATCAGACATGGTGGCTTGTATCAGACATGGTGGCTTGTATCAGACATGGTGGCTTGTATCAGACATGGTGGCTTGTATCAGACATGGTGGCTTGTACCAGACATGGTGGCTTGTATCAGACATGGTGGCTTGTACCAGACATGGTGGCTTGTATCAGACATGGTGGCTTGTACCAGACATGGTGGCTTGTATCAGACATGGTGGCTTGTACCAGACATGGTGGCTTGTACCAGACATGGTGGCTTGTATCAGACATGGTGGCTTGTATCAGACATGGTGGCTTGTACCAGACATGGTGGCTTGTACCAGACATGGTGGCTTGTATCAGACATGGTGGCTTGTACCAGACATGGTGGCTTGTATCAGACATGGTGGCTTGTACCAGACATGGTGGCTTGTACCAGACATGGTGGCTTGTACCAGACATGGTGGCTTGTACCAGACATGGTAGCTTGTATCAGACATGGTGGCTTGTACCAGACATTGTGGCTTGTATCAGACATGGTGGCTTGTACCAGACATGGTGGCTTGTATCAGACATGGTGGCTTGTATCAGACATGGTGGCTTGTATCAGACATGGTGGCTTGTATCAGACATGGTGGCTTGTATCAGACATGGTGGCTTGTACCAGACATGGTGGCTTGTACCAGACATGGTGGCTTGTATCAGACATGGTGGCTTGTATCAGACATGGTGGCTTGTATCAGACATGGTGGCTTGTATCAGACATGGTGGCTTGTATCAGACATGGTGGCTTGTATCAGACATGGTGGCTTGTATCAGACATGGTGGCTTGTATCAGACATGGTGGCTTGTACCAGACATGGTGGCTTGTATCAGACATGGTGGCTTGTATCAGACATGGTGGCTTGTATCAGACATGGTGGCTTGTATCAGACATGGTGGCTTGTACCAGACATGGTGGCTTGTGCCAGACATGGTGGCTTGTACCAGACATGGTGGCTTGTACCAGACATGGTGTCGTATCAGTATCATATGTACACTGTTCCCACTTATACAGCTGGTCCCTTTGCGTGTGACGTCACGGTACCCGCTGACGTCAGAGGCTCAGCGCATGTGCACAGCCTCACATAGGCGGACTGCCTCACTAGCGTTAGACCTAAGAGCGAGACAGACGGTGTGGCTGGACTCTCCTTCACTTACTGTAAATATACCGTAACCATCCAACAAGGAGTATCTTTGACCTCCTATATATCTCTCTCAAGACCCACGCGACAAGTGGTGAACAGCGGTGTGCCGTAATTTTTATCGATTACGATGTTATAGAGAGATAGACTACGACAACCAAGCAAACAGCCTCCAGACCGACCACGTTACCAGCTACTACATCCAAGAAGTCTACATATCTACAGTATCTCCTGGTCAGCTAAGTGCCTTATTCGTTAATTTTGCTAAAATCTACGAGGGGTTGACCCGGGTTTTGCAAATTCTGTACGAGTAAGCCAGTGAGGGGAGAGTCCCATTCAAGCCAGTAAAGCCACCACCAGTTACGTCAGCCTAGGCTTAAGCCAGCTTCTACCTTGCTGTGCTAATTTGTCACAAGATTCCAAGCCAGTCAATCTGTGTGAAAATATTCTACTAAGCCAGCAAGCCACTCTGCTGTCTGAGAAGTAAGCCACGTGAGTTCACGCATTTATACCACCTTTGTACTCCATTGTATTGCTGTTCTGTGTACACTACCATCCCCGTGGTATCCTGGGTTATTCAAGCCACCCTGGGTTAAGTTCATGTACACGGCGTAAGCCACAGGCGCACGCGGGAAGCGGGTAAGCCTAGCTACAACATCAACCGCCACCCACCCCCCCACCACCCATGCTAAGCAGACGCCTTGACCACGTGCATCCACCCACACAAAGCATTAAGTGTGGATTATTTCACCCTTAACTGGGTCCTGCAAGCAGTTATTGGCTACGAACCAGGTCGAGCGTCCTGAGTGTGTTCCTTCTGAACTGTTGTGCCAACTGAAAAAAGCCTCGGTTCGTAGTCCACCGGTTTATGCACATTACTTCTAGTTATCAACGAGTGGACCAGACCACCAGCCTCCACCACCATCCTCCAGCCCCACGCTTCAGTCACCGATCTCCACCCTAGAGACATTTATTGTGTTGTTGTTTTATTTTTCAGATAATCTATAGACAATTTTGTGTGTTGAGACAATTTCTGCGAGTTACATAAATTTTGAGTTATCCTAGGAAGTGTTCTGTGTTAAATTAATTATTTGCATTAATTTTTTGATTTCACTAGTATTGTCTCTTGTTAATTATTGCGTTATAATTTCTGTGAATTTCGTTGTGTTACTAAGTATGCAGTAAGTACAGTTTTGTTAAAGTTATCTTGTGTTCCAATATTCCACCAAGTAGTAATTTTTTAAAGATTTAAAATTTTTCCCCAGCATTGTCCATGTGTTGTTGAATTTTCTGTCTTGTTAATTATTGTGTTCCACCAAGTGTACTATCCCAGAGTTATTTTTTTTATTATCTTACCCTTGTTTGTTCATGTTTTAATTGTGTAATTAATTAATTTTGCTTGCCCCAGTAACTACATATTGTTTTCTCCTCCAAGCAATTTTTTTTAACATTCTACCAGTAGTATTCCCTGCTAATTCTTATGTGTTGCAGTCAGTGTTACTTATTTCCATTGCACCCAATATTGTTTTGTGTACTTGTTCTTTTTGTGTAGTGCTAATGTGCCTTCATTTTGCAGATTAGACAAATAACTTACTGAAGATATTATTTTGCTACAATAATTACTTGTTTATAGTCAACAAGAGCATGACTTTATATATGCAGTAAGTTAACTGTTCTGTGCCTTGATGAGTATCTTCCAGCTGATGTAAGTGTTAATACCATTTTATTGTCATTAATTTTTCATTTGTTTTCATGTGTTGTTGAACAAATTCACTCTTAGTTTGTCTAAAGTCAGTGTTTTTAGTAAATTGTTCAGTAACTGTTGCATTGAGTTACCTTGCTTTGCTTGCAATTAAGAGTAAGAGTGTTCAAACTATTTTATTTCTAATATCTTTGTGTTGTGTGAAAATAATTTACCCCAGTGAGAATTTTTTCAATCAGTCATTCCTGAAATTGATTTTGTGTAAAGTAAATTCGCCAGTATTCACCTTGTTTTATCAATTTTGTTGTGTTTAACTGCTCTAGTAACTTGTCATTTCCTAAGAGTAATAAGTAATATTCCAGTGAACTTCTAGAGATTCAAGCAGTAAAGTTATTTTCATTTATTGCCAGTGAACAATTCTATCGATTTGTTTTATCAGATTGTTGCTAGTGCCATAACCATTATTGAATTCTTTTAATTAATTGTGCATTTAATTCTTTTATTGTGTTGCAATTTTGTTGATATTTAAAGAAAAGAAAACTCATTTTGCTGTTCAAGTTAAAGCTAGATTGTTTTATCTTAGTGTGTTGAGTTTCCTTGCCAAGTCAATTTCCAGTGAGTTATCTTTTCTTTAGTGTTATTGTGCTATTATCCGTGTTACTCATGCAGAATAGTTAATAATTACTATCAGTTAAGCTATATTGTGCCATATACTTGTGTAAATTTTGCTTTCAATTCGATTCTCGTTTAATTGCTCAGTCATGTCTCAAGTAAATTCAAGTGATAACTGTGTGTTTTCTGCCAGTCAAGGCATTGAAGTTCTAGTAACCATGTGCGATAATACTGTGTGTATTGCCATTCAGCGCCATAATGATAATGAGTCAGTAAACAGCCCTCATAGTCCCTTAATGACTGAAAGACAGTCTCTAGCCGTTGAGCAATGTGTTTGTTCTTCGAGCTTGTATCAGAGAATTGCCAGAGTGATGCGGAATGTGAAGTTCAGATTAGTTCTTGTAGAAAGTATGTGTTTTACTTGTTAACGTAGCCGAGCGGTCAAGGCACTAGTATTACTGTCACTCCTGTCTGGAATTCAGCCCCTACAATATCTTGCATGCAAGATAGCGTTCAGATGCCTAGGGTGCCGGAGGTATCCCGGACCGCCTTGAGTACTGAGTCTATCCTTGCAATGTTGCTAGTTCAAGTAGTAGTTCCTCTCCAGGGGACGCTTTGTTGAAGAAAGACTGTTTGAATGAGTTATAGCATCTCTCGCTGATGCAAAAGCAATTGCAGAAAGCCGTTTCTGTTGCTAGTGTATTCACTAGAGTGCCAGTTGTTGTCCCTCGTGTTCCAGATAGTGTTCCTTCCAGTTGACAGTAAGCCTTTGCAGAGTAAAGTGTCGTGTGTCGAGTAATTCTTACCTGCAGTAAGAGATAGTGAGAGCCGTTCTCCTTTGCTCATACTTTGTGTCCTTGAGCTAACTATTTCAACCGGGGAGAGATCCATCCACTCCACCGAGTCTGTTCATTCCTTCAGTAGGAAAGTGATTATAAGTTGATCAAAACCGAGTTGTTCATTCCTCCAGTAGGAAAGTGATCATAAGTTGTGAGCTAAAGATAGAAAATTAGAAAATCCAGTTTAGAACCGAATTATTGACTGTGTGTTTTGTTATTAGATTTCCAGTATCTAGCAAGATGTTTGTGTGTTCAAGTTCTCTCTGAGTTCTGAGTTTTAACAGTATAACCCGTGTTAGCCGAGTTTATCTTTCCTGTTAAAACTTCTTCCCTGTAAATATTTATTCTTCCTCAGAAGCCGAAGAGTGCATGAATATACATCCATTGATCGATCAAATTTGCAAATTGTAATTTATGTAATCTGTTATATCTAGATCCATTAAATTTCTCTTATGTACCATTAACGTAAGAAGTGCGAGAGTAAGATTAATCTTGATCAGTTCAAAGTTATAATGTGTTTGCTATTGTATAGATTCATCCAGTACCACCTGTCTGTTCAGTCTATAGAGTTGTATAGTATGCCGAGACGTCATACGATAACATGGCCGAGCTGTCGTATCAGTATCATATGTACACTGTTCCCACTTATACAGCTGGTCCCTTTGCGTGTGACGTCACGGTACCCGCTGACGTCAGAGGCTCAGCGCATGTGCACAGCCTCACATAGGCGGACTGCCTCACTAGCGTTAGACCTAAGAGCGAGACAGACGGTGTGGCTGGACTCTCCTTCACTTACTGTAAATATACCGTAACCATCCAACAAGGAGTATCTTTGACCTCCTATATATCTCTCTCAAGACCCACGCGACAATGGTGGCTTGTACCAGACATGGTGGCTTGTATCAGACATGGTGGCTTGTACCAGACATGGTGGCTTGTACCAGACATGGTGGCTTGTATCAGACATGGTGGCTTGTACCAGACATGGTGGCTTGTACCAGACATGGTGGCTTGTACCAGACATGGTGGCTTGTACCAGACATGGTGGCTTGTACCAGACATGGTGGCTTGTATCAGACATGGTGGCTTGTACCAGACATGGTGGCTTGTACCAGACATGGTGGCTTGTATCAGACATGGTGGCTTGTACCAGACATGGTGGCTTGTATCAGACATGGTGGCTTGTACTAGACATGGTGGCTTGTACCAGACATGGTGGCTTGTATCAGACATGGTGGCTTGTATCAGACATGGTGGCTTGTACCAGACATGGTGGCTTGTATCAGACATGGTGGCTTGTATCAGACATGGTGGCTTGTATCAGACATAGTGGCTTGTATCAGACATGGTGGCTTGTACCAGAGATGGTGGCTTGTATCAGACATGGTGGCTTGTGTCAGACATGGTGGCTTGTATCAGACATGGTGGCTTGTATCAGACATGGTGGCTTGTATCAGACATGGTGGCTTGTATCAGACATGGTGGCTTGTATCAGACATGGTGGCTTGTATCAGGATGATTACACTGATGTGAATCATGGTTTTAATGATGTGAATTCACAGAATGCGTTAAACTCGTTTGGGGATTTTTCACCGCTGTGCAAGAATGTTGGTAATGATTAGGCTTCGAGGAGACCAGGAAGGTGTTGCTCTGTGTCCTGAGTGTTTGCGATTATTATTATTATTTTATTATTATTATTATTATTATTACTGGAAAGTGATAAACCTGTAAGTCATGCATCGCGTGGGACATGGAGGGTAATCAGGTTTGAATCATGGAAGAGGGTAGCCCACCCTGGCCGAAACTGCTGTTTCCTCTCCTGTGTGTTGTAAAACCATCTGATGTTAGCTGTAAAATAATTAATCGATTTTTATACATAAAATTTATATTGAAGGATCAAATGAAAATAAGCCAGTCTGACGACAATGGCTTTGTGGGGTTATCCTGGGTTACTGACCCTTTGGGTTAATAAACCAAATGAAATTAATAGGGATTTCGATTGAAATAAGTTACTTGGATTATCCTCGGTTAAATGTACGTAATGTACCTTTTAATGTGTCCGTCACGTGCGTGCCGTCAAGGCCATAATAAAAAATATGTAAGTAATGTCACAACGAAAGAATGAAATTAAAAATGAACATAGGAAAGAGCAAGATGGTGAGAATAACAAAATGTCTGGGCAGTGGAGGCTATCAGAGTGGAGGCTATCAGAGTGGAGGCTATCAGAGTGGAGGGAAAAAGGGGAGTGTTGAGGAAGTTAATGTGTTGAGATATTTGAATGGATTTTGTAAAATATATTTGGATGGGTTTGTGAAAGACGAGGTGAATCATGGGGGAAAAATGTGGTGCATTGAGGCATCTGTGGAGACTAGGAACTTTTACCCGAAATGCTGCGCATCCTGTGGACTTATTATACATTTTGGAATGCTGTGATTGGAAACAAAGAATCCATATGACAGTGTTGGTACAACACTGCCATATGGTTGGTACAACACTGTCATATGGTTGGTACAACACTGTCATATGGTTGGTACAACACTGCCATATGGTTGGTACAACACTGCCATATAGTTGGTACAACACTGCCATATAGTTGGTACAACACTGCCATATGGTTGATACAACACTGTCATATGGTTGATACAACACTGCCATATGGTTGGTACAACACTGCTATATGGTTGGTACAACACTGCCATATGGTTGGTACAACACTGCCATATGGTTGGTACAACACTGCCATATGGTTGATACAACACTGCCATATGGTTGATACAACACTGTCATATGGTTGGTACGACACTGCCATATGGTTGGTACAACACTGCCATATGGTTGGTACGACACTGTCATATGGTTGGTACAACTGTCATATGGTTGGTACAACACTGTCATATGGTTGGTACAACACTGTCATATGGTTGGTACAACACTGTCATATGGTTGGTACAACACTGTCATATGGTTGGTACAACACTGTCATATGGTTGGTACAACACTGTCATATGGTTGGTACAATACTGTCATGTGGTTGGTACAACACTGTCATATGGTTGGTACAACTGTTATATGGTTGGTACAACACTGTCATATGGTTGGTACAACTGTCATATGGTTGGTACAACACTGTCATATGGTTGGTACAACACTGTCATATGGTTTGTACAATACTGTCATGTGGTTGGTACAACACTGTCATATGGTTGGTACAACACTGTCATATGGTGTGTACAACTGTCATATGGTTGGTACAACAATGTCATATGGTTGGTACAACTGTCATATGGTTGGTACAACTGTCATGTGGTTGGTACAACACTGTCATATGGGTGAGAGGAATGAGTTTTAAGCACTGCAATAAGGGCATCTGTGGTGTAAATATTATGCAAAGAATTCAGAACTTGGATTTCATGAAGGTGTGGGGTTATCAAAAGTGTTATTCACATTATTATTATAATAAAAAGAGAAGCGCTAAACCTATCAGGGTCATACAGCGCTGCAGGGTAGGAATTGATGCAGGATCTAAGGATAAATAAGGGTGGGGATGACAATAAAGGTAAAGTTAGGAGGGGCTGTGAGGAGTGATAAAGGAAGGATTAGCAAAGTTTGTGTAATAAATCAGTTGCTGTCAAAAAGTCGAAGATGGAGTCTGTCAAAGTTGGGTCCGTCAGGGAAGAGGGGAAATAAAGTACGGGCGTTAGAGCGGTGACGCCGTCGGAGGAAAATTCTGCGTGCTCGTTGATAGACACGACAGTCTAATAGAATATGGGAAATTGAAACAGTAACTTGACAGTTCTCACAAAGTGGAACTGAACGCCTCTCCATGAGATACCCATGAGTTAGACGAGTGTGTCCGACGCGAAGACGAGAGTGTTGTTTCCCAACCTCGGTATTGACGACAAGGCCAGAAACCCAAACTTGCTTTGATAGAATGTAATTTATTATGAGTCATATCAGACCAACGTTGTTGCCAACGGTTGCGAAGGTGGGTAGAGATTACAGCAAAATAGTCAGAGAATAGAATACCTTTATATGAAACTGGTAGGTCATGTACTGCAGATGGCGCAGCATTGCCCTGAACATCAACATGACCAGGCACCCAACACAAAAGGATTTCTTTATTTTTGCTAGTAATGCGGCGTAACCAAAGTTGTATACAAAGAACTAGGGGATGAAGCGAATAATTTTTTTATAGCTTGCAAAGCACTAAAGGGGTCGGAGACGATTACAAACTTGAAGTAGGCGCATAGATGCAATACGGATAATTGCAATGAGAATGGCATACAATTCAACTGTAAAAATGCCAGCCGAGTCTAATAAATGACCTCGCACCACACTGTCAGGAAACACTACAGCAAACCCAACACCATCAGAGGATTTAGAACCATCAGTGTACACTGCAATGGCATGAGAATAAGATCAGAAGTGATTAGGAAAAAGAGAGTGAGAAGCAACTGTAGGGATTTGGGTTTTTGTGCATGGCGGTGGGGAGGAACAGACACTAACTGTCGGAACTTCCTAAAGAAGAAGTAAAAAAATAGATGCTAGATGAACATATAAAGGGGGCAACTGAAGAGAAGACGAGCAATTGAAGATGAAGAGAAAAGGGACGGAGTAAACAGGGGCGGCGAACAAATGGACTTCTGCTAACGTTCGTTACTATCCACCACCTCCCGGAATCCGACAGGCAGCCTCCAGAAATATACCCGTCACCCGAAAGACACCCATAGCCGCTCCCCAAAAACCGGAGAGGGACATCCCCAGTTGATCCAGATTCCACGTCAAACTACACCACCACCAAGGACCTCAACGGAATGTGTTGGACCACAGTACCCTTTCCCCTACCTAGGAACTAGAATGCCTGAGGGAAGAACCCCAAAGGTTGAAAACAGGAAAGGGATAGGGGAGGGATGAAAAGTGGAGGAAGAAAGGGAGGGAGGTTGGGATAGGGAAGGGGGGATTTGGGAGGTAATTAGGTTCGGTCTGAGGAAGAAGACCAAAAGGTCCATTTCCTCAGAACAATAGCCTCTACCACGACAAGGAGCCTTCCCCTTAAAGAGGGTGTTATTCACAGAGGTGAGGAGTTGCTGAGGTGGTTTGGGCATTCAGAAATGGAACAAAATAGGATGACTAGGAGGGTATATAACTGGAGTGGAGGGAAGGAGGGTAAGGGTCGTTCAAGCAATGGTCGGATGAAAAAAGTTTAGGTTTTGAGTGCTAGGGGCTTGAACATCCAACATGCTTGTGTGAGCATTTTAGGAGTAGAGGCAAATTATTTTGACGTCTTGACGTACTGTTAGTATGAGCAGGGTAACAATCATGGAAGGATTCAGGAAAACTGTTTAGCCTGACTTGAGTCCTGGAGGTGGGAAGTGGCTTCACTCTAAAGGAGGAGTTAGGATGTTGCAGTTTGGAGGCTCACCTGAACCTGTGGGTCACTCTACTTCGGTGGGAGAGTGTCGATGTTTAAATAAACACTACCTATCAAAATGTGTTATGTTTCCAGTATAAACAAGGCTCGTTTTCTTTTATACAAAATATACAGAAAACAAAAGAATAGGAGTAACAAATGCAGATTTATTCTGCCGCTTTCCATTAAGCTGAAAACCGATTGATCATTCTCACAGACCACTCAGCGTAAGTTTGTTATAGTTTATTGAAGTACAAGGTTAGGCTTGTAATTGCTCTTCTGGGGAAGGATAACTTAAGCCGATTATCGAAGTTTGTCTTCTCCCCACTGGGCTCTGCCATGCTGGCCCAATAATATTTATGAGCGCTAAACCCATATGGGTCGTACAGCGTCTCGGGGGAATGGGAGGCAATCAAACCATACCACGGGTGGGGCTTGAACCCGCGGTTATAGAGTCGTGAAACTCCAGACCGACCGAGTTAGGGAGGCAATCAGATTAGATCCCTAAGCGGCATCAAGGAATCTCTCCCTTGAGGGATACTATCCCTGCCCAAGAAGGGTGACCCTAAACTTTGTGGTCAAATTAGATGAAAACTTCTTGTTATCCCAGGAGGGATAACAAAAAGCTAATCAGTGCAGCATAATTTTTTTTTTTGTCTTTCCCAGGATGCGATGCACTGCATTTGGCTAACACCAAGGTACCTACGTACCTGGGTGACTAAGGGCAACGTTTACAACGGACCCAGGATCAAGCCAGGTTAAGACAGATACTACCTTGTATATCAATTGGTAGAGTATTCGGCTCATAAATGAAAGGACCTAGGTTGAATCATGAGCAGGGAGAGCCATATGGGCAAGTTACTAACATTTGCTGCCCCTGTTACCTAGCAGTAAACCAATACCTAGAAGTTACTGATTCCAGACTGGGGTATAGCTGCCAGATCTACTCTGTCCATCCCTGCTGCACCTCTTTGGTCTTTCGGTTGTGCCTTAGTCGTCAAGAAACAACATTGTCTCATGACACGGGTCTTAATTAGTGGTTAAGCACCCGCTCCCCTCAAGGGAGGTTCCTTGACGCTGGTGAGAGGCTTTTGATCTAGGAAATTGGATCTGTGCTCCAGTTCCCTGAATTGAGCTTGAATATCTACCCCCCCCCTACAGGCGCTGTATAACCCTACGGGTTTAGTACTCCCCCAGGATTACAATAATAGGCACCCGCTGGTCTTCATTCCATTTTAAAAATAACATGGTCATTACCTAGTAGTGCATCTTACTCTCACGGGTATCCATAGGCTGAGCACTGGGACATTCTGGACCTTTTTCTGGCTACCTTTCTCTCTGCCTAGAGGAGTGGGCATACATTTGGCACCCAGATAATAATAATAATAATAATAATAATAATAATAATAATCTTTATTTTTACATGTACAAGGTATACAGGCCTAGCTGACATAAATATAATAATACTATATAGAAAGCCCCTTGTTATGCAGAGCATTTCGGGAAAATTAGGTCAATTTTTTTTCCAGGATGCGACCCACACCAGTTGACTAACACCCAGGTACCCATTTTACTGATAGGTGAACATGGACAGCAGGTGTCTTAGGGAAATACGTCCTGATGTTTCCACCCGTACCGGGGATCGAATCACGGACCTCAGTGTGTGAACTGAGAGCTAGCAATCGAGCTGCTGTGCTTCTGTGGGACATATTCTAATTGTTTGCTCATAGCTTTGGTATTCTCGTTTAGGTCTGGGTTTTATAATTGGGAACCTGTACAGACCTCTGGGAAATTTTAGTTAAGTCTCTTGACGTTAAGAATTTAATCATTCCTTTAACTGAAGTGGATTATTTCAGCCTAGTGTTATGGTACTGTGTATATTTCCGGTCTTTATGCAAGAAGATTTAGATTTTTATTAAGATAGATTTACCTTTGATATTCCGTTTATTTTTATTACCGAGAACCAGACGATTTCGTAGTTCAAACTACTCTTTAAAATCGCAAAACTAATTTCCACATTGGTGTTGAGAAAACGTTTCTCTCATACAGACAAAAGTATCAGTTTTCATGATGGACAGCTGTTAGAGTGCCAGTTCACGGCAGATAGCGTCAGTGCAAGCGGTAAATGAATGTTGATGAGCAATCATGCAAGGATGGACGGCCATTCCGCAACACGAATGAAAGTGAGCACGTCCGTAAGCATTAAAATGCGTGTCGCCTACATTTCACAGAAGAAACGGGCTTCTCGCTACTAAAGCATCAGTAACACACACCTATCACATCTCTTGGTGCTGGGTATGGGAGGTAACGTTTAGGCCAAGTGAGGTCAGGATTGCCTGGCTGACTTTGTAATCACACAATGCATCTGAAGCCTCGCTGAGCTAAAGCATAAAGAGCTATGACAAAGTCTGGGTCAAGTAAATGGTAGAGAAGTCATGGCACCCAAGGACTAGTCTTAGGACTAAGAGAAGGTCGAGAAAGGTTATGAAAGATAAACAATATACACGACACTATTGTATTAAACAAGAAATAATTTGCACACAGTATAACCAATATATTGCATGTACAATTGCCCTAATAAACATTTATTCTAGTCAGACGACTAGCACTAGCAAGCCGTGGAACTAGGCAAAAAACTAGTCCATAGGCTGGCTAGTATCGAAGACACATTTTGTATGAAATAACAACAAGCTCTTTATTTTTTGTCGTATGTCTAATATTTTTTAAAGTTTTGTTTTATATATAAAAATCAGTATTTTATCAGTCCAGCTGGCACCCCGGATCACAAATAAAGAGACCTTGCATGCAACTTATAAAACAAGACATGAAAACATATTTCGTCATTTAAATCAACGTACATTACACAAAATAAACATTAACTTTGTAATCATTCGTAATATGCAAGCTAAATCTATTTGTGATATTAGATCCAGGTGAAAAGGTACACTACAAAATTTATTTGATTAGATCAAATTGATTTTTTTTTTTGCAGTCAGTGGAAGCAAGCAGCATTATTTAATCCTGTCTGTTATTTTCTCAGTATGTTTTACATACCTTTCATAAGATTACTTCAATCATAAGCATTAACAGGGGGAGGCATGCTTAAAATGTTTATCCTGCAGATTATATGCTAATCATGGCAAACGCAACGTGGAAACATGTCAGTACGATGGCTGTCACCTCATACCTTGCTGAGGCAACACTTACCCATAAGTAGGGTAGAGAAACACTAAGTGGACAACAAATCTTCATTTATTCACTACGTTTCGCTTTAGAGAGAGAAACGTAGTGCATGAATAAAGATTGGTTCTGCACATACTGTTTTTCTATCAACGCTCACACACTGTGTGATAAGCCGATAAGCCACCAATTTTTAGGACCTCCTTCTAAAAAGAGAAAGAAACTGAATTCATACGGAGAGATAACGAAAGTTATCTTATGATAAACACAGGTCTGCAGGGCTCTTACATTTTCTCCGAGTGTCAACTGTTTTCAACTTGTTATAAAGAAATATTTAATTACATGAAAAGTTCTGCTGTTAAGTGCACACTGGAACACTTTTCCAGCAAACAAACTCAATCAAGACTTGAGTTATACTGGAAGAGTTTAAGATGGTCACCCCTCCAAGTGGAGTGCCTTGATTCTGGTAAAAAGCTCTCGATCCAAGGAACTGCAGCTACTCTTTCCTTTCTTGGATCAAACCTGATTAATTCCCAGTCCCATAGAGCTGTATGACCCATGAGTATGGCGCTTCCCCATGAATATAATATTTTAGGTATAAGCAACATATACCACTAGGGTTCACTCAGTTGTCGGTTAATATTTGGTTTATTGACTCCATTTTGAGCTTAGTGACAACTTGTAAAATTCTCCAATACTGAGTGGGCTGTGCAAGGAAGACTAATATATTCTGGGCTTATGAGGAAAAGTAGTTTTTTGGGTGACTTAACCTAACGAAATCCAGCCTAATATAGAATAGGAGTAAAATTCTAGGTTGTTTTCTGGTTACCCCCCAAAAAAAAAAAAAAAAACTTTCCGATAGGCTCAAAATTCAACCGTCACCATTGCACAACTCACTTAATATTGTAGAATTTACATAGTAATTATATGGAGCCCTTAAGCTAAATATTAAGTCATTTTTTTTAAGTCTCAGTGTTTCAGGGAAGAGCACCAACAGCCTGACTTACCAGAAAAGGACGGAGGATTGAGCCTCCACCACGCTAGGTGACCCACACGGGCTTAGCGCGTCACAAAATACAGTTGACAAAGTCTCTATCTCATCTCTCACACGCCTGTTAGTGGAAATCAATACAAGTCTTTGAGAGCAATTTTGAGTGTAATTCTACAATACCAAAACCTTTACGTGGAGACTCTTGTTCCAGGTCAGTGGGGAGAGAGGGGCACCTGGTGATGGCTATTATTGACTTGATATAGTAAGTAATGAGCTATCTTTTTAATCTTGTCATTTCCTCGCAACATTTTCTGTAGCAGTCATTACATTACTGTGCAACTCTTTTGTTTATTAGCCTATCGACACACGAGGCTCATTAAGCCCACATGTTGCCTGCTGGCCCTCACTCAAGGATCCTTGAATCCTTAAAACATATTAAAACAAACTCTCAGTGTATATATACACTAAGAGATACACATTCCTCGGTGTATATATACACTAAGAGATACCTCTCGGTGTATATATACACTAAGAGATACACATTCCTCGGTATATATATACACTAAGAGATACACATTCCTCGGTGTATATATACACTAAGAGATACACATTCCTCGGTATATATATACACTAAGAGATACACATTCCTCGGTGTATATACCCTTAGTCAATTAGACTACATACGTTTGCTCAGATATTTTTTTCACTGCACACATCAGTTAAAAACTGAGGGGGAAAAAATATTTATTTTACATTAATAAAGCTTATAAATCCTAGCTATGGATTAAAAATATGCCTTTTTAAAGAAATATAAATACACTAGGTACTGTTATTACTTTTGCTAGCTGACCGCCTCTCATAAGTAATCCATAATTCCTAAAATTATGCTCTAGAAAATTCGAGTCGCCTATAATACCATAATACAATATAGTATTTACAAGGATGTTGCAATTATATATTTTGAAAACTCGCCAATTTCCCTACATTACTATATTCTAGAGGCTTTAGCTATGTATCACCACTGGGGCATGAGCATATTCAGTGTTCTTTCATTGCCACTATTACAGCTCTGTCCATAACACTTAATTCCCTATGATTTATCACTGCATTAAACTACTCTAGTACACTGCATTGCTCGGAAATGAAAAGAAAAAAGGACACATTAGTGTGCACAAAAGTTTGTTTTTGCATGTCACTAGATCAACAGGTTCGATCAGTTGCAATACATGAAATACTGTAACACGGACTTTAACAACAAAGTCAATAGGGTGAAATAATTTACATAATCAGACTCAGCAAGCTGTAGTTTCCCTCATTGAAGTTTCTATACATATTTAACAGGTTCCACTTATTACTAGCAGGAAAGTAATTCTTAATTTTGTGCAGTGGATAGTAACTAGTGGAGACTTTAAAGACCTACTAGTATAGTATCGTTATATTATCAATCTAGTTCCTCTTACTTGCAATATAAAAAACGCCTATTAGATTCATATGTTGCACCTATATACAAGAAAGCAACACCAGTCATCCCACTGTTGACATTTAAAGTCATATATGCGAACTAGGAAGGCAACATTTCTGGCTGTAGAAGCCAGCTTAATTTAAAAAAAAAAAACAGCAGTTTTATAGTTCAATACAGTACAGGAATTTGACTAAAATATTGAAACTTCTCATGTGTTATTTTGGGAAAATCAAATGATATTAATAAATATAACTGACATAAATTCTAAGCACTATTAATTAAAAGAATTTTAGGAAACATAATAACCGCTATTCTTATCAATTATGCATAATATTAAATTTTAAGCCGACAATGACTCCATATACAGAATAATTTTATCGCGAATTCCTTTACTTTAGGTCAATTAAAATTTGTAAATTATAATAAAGAATAATAAATGTACAATACAAATAAACAAGGGCAGTGAACGTTACAAGACCTGAGGAAAGGCTCTTTACACCATGGAGGTACTAAGACTTCATGTTGGCAAGGATTTACTGCGTGTATATATATATATATATATATATATATATATATATATATATATATATATATATATATATATATATATATATATATATATATATATTACATATGTTAGATTTTATGAAAGGATCATTTAACACACTTGAAATTTTATTAATATTGCGTACTGAACAAGTAATTGTGTGTGTGTGTTAGGTTAGATTTTCGGGCTGGTCTTGTGGCTTTAGCTGGCCAGCCAGTGTGGTCTTTAAAGACCTGGTCTGTGCTATATCTTAGATACAATGTCTTTCCACCTCTCCTTGGTGTCTTGATAGCTGGGGGGCGGGGGGGGCGTAAAACATAATCTTTGAGGAAGAAAAACAAATGCAAAAAAAAAAAAAAAAAAATAATAATAAGCAATCGCTCAAGTCCAAGTTAATTAACTGTCGTAAGTATAAAGTGTTGTGTGGCAACTACAGTACTGTATACCGACTTATAACATCTATAAAGTGTAGGCTTGGAGAGTGGCAACTAGTTTATCCCGACTGTAACATCTCAGTAAGAAAATATAGTTCGGTGGCACACTCAAGGCTATGTACACACACTGGTGGAGCATCTCACTCACTCACACAACTTACATTGTACACACACTGGTGGAGCATCTCACTCACTCACAACTTACATTGTACACACACTGGTGGAGCATCTCACTCACACAACTTACATTGTACACACACTGGTGGAGCATCTCACTCACTCACAACTTACATTGTACACACACTGGTGGAGCATCTCACTCACTCACACAACTTAAATCGTCACACTTACTCTGACAGCTGATCACTTTTAATGTTGCCCAAATGGATGGAGGACAAAGATGGGATGAGTAGAAAATGATGAGATAATAATACACAAAATAGTGCGGCATGAGAAAATGGAATCCAGGCCAGGATAGGCTTCGGTCCCATTTATGCAGGGAGCAATAAAATCAAGAGAGGTATGAGCCAGAGAGGAAAGGTTTTCTGCATCAACTGCCAAGCCAGGCAAATCATTTGTACACATACACTGAACCAGTACACATTAATATATAACATTAATGATACTATGAAAATTACAGTCATGTATCTTAGCCTATATAGTTCTTTATCTCAGTGATATACTTTCCTCTGGAATTTATTGTATACTTTCTCGTATCAATGTATTTCGAGGGTACAAAAAAAAAGTTCATTTGAATTGGCGATGATTTCATATCTGAAGCACATCATAAACACCAGCTGAGGTCTTCAGGTTGAGGAGGTAAGGCAAGGGACACAGCTACATATTGTTTTTCTTTATAAAAAACTTATTTTAATCTTGTGAAACATTGTGATATATTTTTTTTTTCAACAGTAGATGTACTTTGGCACGTCCAAGATGGGGAATTGTCATAGAAAGTGATTCTTTTAATATCTATATATATACGAATATGTATTTACAAATACCCATAATTTTACATAGCTCCTTAGGTAATATTCAACTGCAAATCATCCTTGCAGGATGTCATGCAAAATCTGGTAACCCCCTGACAGTGTATCAGTTGTTCGGTGGATGTCTAACGTGTCTAAGATAACAATACTCTTCATATTTCATAGATTTCTGCTGAATAACCTAATGAATTTTGACGGAGAGTTCAGTGTGGACGTGCATGTAGTAGAACAAGACAAAGAGCGACGAGAGGGGCCAAAGCTTGAGAGGTCTTGGAAGCATTGTCATAGGCTCGAGACTCCTGCACCGGTGCAGGGGGCTGAGCCTCGGCTATGGGACTTCCTGCTTCTGAATTCATTATTTCCTCGACAGGGGCCATGTCATTCTGGGCCTTATTTTTTGGGTTGGCCCGTTTTCGTCCGTTGGTACGCCCTCGACCACCACGTCTTCTGTCGTTTTTGTCATCTTCGGTGATACCATCTTGGCTCGTTCCATCCTCCTTCGTATTTCCCTCTTCCTCCTCACAGTCAGGGTCGGCAGTTTGCATCCAGCGCATCATGGGGTCGGGAAGTTCAGATTCACGCAGTGACATCAGCCTCATCATGGGACCTACAATTATAATAATGGTTATTGTATACATACCCTACTAGCATGCATAAGACTTTTATATTTTATATATATATATATATATATATATATATATATATATATATATATATATATATATATATATATATATATAATATATATATATATATATATATATCGTGCCGAATAGATAAAATTGGTCAATTAGAAGCCAAAAGAACTCGTTTTTAAAGATTTCTTTGTTAATGTAAAAATTAATAATTTTGTACCAAAAGAACCGTAGAAGACTTACCTAACATTATTACAACAAGCGCAATTTAATTTAGCCTAATCCAACTAAATATATTTTAGATAAGTTTACAGTAATTTAATAATAAACAAACACAATGAAATATATTTTTTTCGTTAGGTTCAGAATGATTTTTGCAAAATTATTGCATACACAAATTTTGCTTGCCTTATTCGGCAAGAAGAGCATTGCAATTTAAGCCAAAATAAAGTTTTACCTATTCGACACGACATATATATATATATATAATATATATATATATATATATATATATATATATATATATATATATATATTATATGTTTATTACAAATGAGACAATGCGAACAATATAAACTGTGCAAGTCCGTGTGTATGAATATACGTCAAGTGTACGGTGACTGCCCACACCTCCCACCCAACTTCTCGCGACACCCCTACTGTTGAGAGCAGTTTCCCCCTCCCAGCCCCCCAAGCCCCACCAGGCCACCACGGTGAAGGTCACTACCTGCCACGCATTACTCTTCCACGCACCATACCCCCTCCACATCCTTGCTCCACCTAGCATGGCATATCCTACTGTACAGTCTAGCTAGCTAGATGGATGCCAATTAGGAGGAAGGTAGCAGCCAGGGAAATGGCACAGCTGGCAATGCAAGGAGAAGAAAGTGTCGATCGTGTTTATAGGTTTGTGATCTCAACAAACACTTTAGCTGCCCCGGTTCAAGATGTTCTCCCATGGAGTGATGATCCACAGCTACTTCAAGCACCTGAACACACTACAACAGACCTCATCTCCTCAAATAATATCTTAGAAGCATTTAAAGTAACAGGTACCAGGACACTCACATTCCCAAAGCAGTCTGTCCACATGCAGCTGGGAAACTCTCAGACCTGAAAAAAACGTAAGCGATGGTTCCACTTCCTAAATGCTCCACCAACCATCAAGGCATGGCACAACTTGCTACTTTTTGGCTATGTCTGCTTAGCTGTGCCGGTAAGAAGGGGCAACAGGCTAGCTTCAACAATCATTAAATCTTTAAGAGACTCCCAGAGCTGATAACCTCATTCGCCTTCCCCATCAACACAAAAATGGGAGAGGCAGACCCCATACTCATTCCACTGACAGAAAAAATTCAGAGTCAGGTGAGCAAGAAAACTGAAGAGGGCAACACAGTGGGGGCAATCAGGATAATCAACAGCGAAGATACAGTTGCTCCCAGGGCTGCTGACACAGCTGAAACACAGAGAAAAGCACCCTGCCAGGGAAACCAGGGGCACCAACAGTTCTAACAAAATGCATACAGCTATGAGGGTACCTTCCAAATTCAACTTCAACAAGAACATCAACTGGGACCAGGTAAACTATGCCCTACATGAAACATGTTGGGAAGATATCTTAAATAACATGGACCCTAATCAGTGCCTTGAAAAGATCAACCTTCTGGTAGCTGAAGTATGTTCAAGGCATATTCCCCTAAGAAAAAAAAAGGAGAATGCGAAAAATCACTGAGCTCCTCAAGAATGCTAGATTATCTGAAACACGGAAGCGCTAACCAGGGAAGTGGAAAATATTGAGCTAAAGTTAAAGGACTCATACAGGATTCAGGAGAGACAAGATGAGCTAAAAGTGATTAGTGAAATTGAAAGAAATTCAAAACATATATTTTCAAATGCCAAAAACAAGGCAAAAACCACATCTAGTATAGGGCCCCTGCTCAGACAAGACCGATCCTACACAGGTGACAACATAGAAATAAGTGAGATACTGAAATCTCAATATGACTCTGTATTCAGCGAGCCACTAATCAGTCTAAAGATAGACAATCCAAATAAATATTTCATGAATGAGCCTCAAACCCCTGTCAATGTATGCCAAATTTCTGACATAAACCTAAATCCACTAGACTTTGAGAAAGCCATTGACGACATGCCCATGCACTCAGCCCCAGGCCCAGACTGGTGGAACTCTGTGTTCATTAAGAACTGCAAGAAACCCCTCTCACGGGCCTTAAGTATGCTATGGAGAAGGAACATAGACACGGGTGAGATTCCACAGTCACTAAAAACAACGGATATAGCCCCAACTCCCAACAATTGCACAATCCAGAGTAACATGGGTTCAGAGCAGGTCGCTCCTGCCTCTCGCAACTACTGGACCACTATGATATGGTCTTAGATGCTCTGGAAAACAAACAGAATGAAGATGTAGTATACACAGATTTTGCAAAAGCCTTTGACAAGTGCGATAATGGTGTAATAGCACACAAAATGTATGCTAAAGGGATAACTGGCAAAGTAGGCAGATGGATCTTCAACTTTCTAACCAATCGAACACAAAGAGTAGTGGTAAACAGAGTTAAATCGGAAGCTACCATAGTGAAGGGCTCTGTCCCACAAGGCACAATACTCGCCCCTATTCTGTTCCTCATCCTCATATCAGACATAGACACAGATGTAAACCATAGCATCGTATCATCCTTTGCGGATGATACTAGGATCTGCATGAGTGTAATCCATTGAGGACACGGCAAATCTCCAAGAAGATATAAACCAAGTTTTTCAATGGGCAACAGAGAACAATATGATGTTCAATGAAAACAAATTCCAACTACTCCGTTATGGAAAATTGGAGGAAATAATAGCTAGGACTGAGTATACTACAAACTCTAATCACACAATAGAGAGGAAAAGTAATGTGAAGGACCTGGGTGTGGTAATGTCTGAGGATCTCACCTTCAAGGACCACAACAATATAGGATGGATAATGAGAACATTCAAGACAAGAGATGCCAAGCCAATGATGATCCTTTTTAAATCACTTGTTCTCTCTAGGCTGGAATACTGATGTACACTAACATCCCCATTCAAGACAGGTGAAATTGCAGATCTAGAGTGTACAGGGAACCTTTACTGCATGTATAAGTTCCATCAAGCACCTTAACTACTGGGAACGCTTGGAAGCACTTGACTGTACTCACTGGAGCGCAGGCGAGAGAGATACATAATCTAAACCTGGAAGATCCTGGAGGGACTGGTCCCTAATCTACACATATAAATCACTCCATACGAAAGGAAAAGATTTGGCAGGCGATGCAACAAACCCCAGTGAAAAGTAGGGGAGCCATTAGTACACTAAGAGAAAACACAATAAATGACCGGGGCCCAAGACTGTTCAACAACCTCCTACCAGCCATAAGGGGAATTACCATTAGACCCCTGGTTGTCTTCAAGACGGAGCTGGACAGATACCTAAAGTCAGTGCCGGATCAGCCAGGCTGTGGTTCTTATGTTGGACTATGTGCGGCCAGCAGTAACAGCTTCGTTGATCAGGCTGTTACTGCTGGAGGGTATTCTGGGGGCACTGATCCCCGGAATACCCTCCAGGTAGGTAAGTAGACCCCTGTCCCCACTGTGGAACCACTGTGCAAGACTCGGATGTTTACAAAGTAATTATGTCGGTCCCATCTGGCTCTGCTGCCGTCTACACTGGAATAAGACCACAGCATTTAAAAGAAATGGTCAATCCAGTTCTCGGGGAGATTACAGAGACACTACTTTCAGAGATCACAAGGTTCGTTAACAACTCCTTGGCTGGTCTGATTCCTCTTATTATGATTACATGCATGACTCTTGTTATTATTACACGCCTGACTCTTGTTATTATTGCACGTATGACTCTTCCTATGATTAAGCGTATGACTCTTGCTATGATTACAAGCATGACTCTTTCTATGATTACACGCATGACTCTTGCTATGATTACAAGCATGACTCTTGCTATGATTACAAGCATGACTCTTGCTATGATTACAAGCATGACTCTTGCTATCATTACACTCATGACTTGCTATGATTACACGCATGACTTGCTATGATTACACGCATGACTTGCTATGATTACACGCATGACTTGCTATGATTACACGCATGACTGCTATGATTACAAGCATGACTCTTGCTATGATTACAAGCATGATTCTTGCTATGATTACACTCATGACTTGCTATGATTACCTGTATAACTCTTGCTATGATTACCCGTATAACTCTTGCTATGATTACATGTATGACTCTTGCTATGATTACACGCATGACTTGCTATGATTACACGCATGACTTGCTATGATTACACGTATAACTCTTGCTATGATTACACGTATAACTCTTGCTATAATTAGACATATAACTCTTGTTATAATTAGACATATAACTCTTGCTATAATTAGACATATAACTCTTGCTATAATTACACGTATAACTCGCTATAATTACACGTATAACTCTTG
>WNWK01002288.1:35000-90000 GCA_009830355.1 Cherax destructor
CCTGCCTTGTATGGGCCAGTAGGCCTTCTGCAGTGTTCCTCCATTCTTATGTTCTTATGTTCTTAAGTAGGAGTGGAGAAGTAGGAGTGGAGGAGTAGGAGTGGAGAAGTAGGAGTGGAGGAGTAGGAGTGGAGGAGTAGGAGTGGAGGAGTAGGAGTGGAGGAGTAGGAGTGGAGGAGAAGTAGGAATGAAGGAGGAGTAGGAGAAGGATGGTTAAGGGAAGAGCAACTTGGCTGTGGCGAGGGGAAATGAGGGGAAGAAGCAGGAAGACAGGTAATAATGAGGGGAAGAAGGGAGCGTGAGATGAGTCATGATAAGGCAAGGGTAAGAAGACGAGGTCATCCTGGGTGAGGGATGGAGGCAGCAGCCACCCCAGAGGGAAGCAACACTAGAGATGGAAGAAGGTATGGAGAACATATGAGGGAGCAAAGGTATAGATGGAGGGAGGTACAGAAAGCATTATAAAAGAGAAGGAACAGAAGCATACATGGAGGGATAGAGCATAGAAGGAGGGAGAAACAGAGGGCATAGGAGAAGAGGAAGGTCAATAAAGTGGGAAATAAGGAAAAAGAGGAAAGCAAGAAGAAGAGTCATAGCATATAAAAAATCCTTGTGACCTATTAAATTATTTATTGATTTTGCATTAGAAAAAAAAAAACCCACTTGCAGTATACCTTCCAGGATATCACTTTGACCTGTAACCCCGGAGGTCACCACACTGCAAGGTCACTACCCCGGGAGGTCACTACCCCATGCGGTCACTATCCCATGGAAGTCATCAGCAGGCCGCAGGTGTCCAGAGCTCCAGCCAGGTTGGTCAAAATTAAACACTCACTTCTGGTGTCTTCATTACACAGAATTTCTGCAACTGAACTACCGGTTGTCTAGTGATCTTGCTCTCATATTTATATTACTTTATCCTTTCTAAAAATTTCTCTTGTACGTTTAAAGATATATTTTTTTCATTTATGTTAATATAAAAATTAATGATTTTGTACCAAAAGAACCTTAGGAAACTTACCTAGCCTTATTATAACAAGCGCAATTTAATTTAGCCTAATCCAACTAAATATATTGTACATAAGTTTACAATAATTTAATAATAAACAAACACAATGAAATATATATTTTTCGTTAGGTTCAGAATGAATTTTGCGAAATATTGCATACAAAAATTTTCGCGTGCCCTTTTCGGCAAGAAGAGCGTTGCTATTTAAGCCAAAATAGCAAGTTTTACCTATTATGCACGACACACACACACACACACCAGAGATAAGTGTTTGTGACTATTTCTGCCTGCTCTTGCAATTCCTACCATATATATATATATATATATATATATATATATATATATATATATATATATATATATATATATATATATATATATATATATATATATATATATATATATATATATATATATATATATATATAGGTATGCAAGACATAGTTCCTTGATAATGTGAGTAGTCACGAAAGCGCTTGGAATTCTCTATTTTTCATAGTGGTTGTCTTGCATATTTTGATATCACCTGTTTACTGTGATCTTTTTGCAACATATGGTATATATATATATATATATATATATATATATATATATATATATATATATATATATATATATATATATATATATATATATATATATATATATATATATATATATATATATATATTATATATATATAAGGTAGAAAAGTTAGAAAGTTAAAAGTGAACATAGATAAGAGTAAGGTGATGAGGGTATCAAACGATTTAAATAAAGAAAAATTGGATATCACATTGGAGAGAGGGATTATGGAAGAAGTAAATGTTTTCAGATATTTGGGAGTTGACGTGTCAGCGGATGGGTTTATGAAGGATGAGGTTAACCATAGAATTGATGAAGGAAAAAAGGTGAGTGGTGCATTGAGGTATCTGTGGAGACAAAAAACGTTATCCATGGAGGCAAAGAAGGGAATGTACGAAAGTATAGTGGTACCAACACTCTTATATGTTAGATAAGTCTTATATGTTAGATAAGTTTAGATTTAGAAAGGATATAGGAAAGTATTGGTTTGGAAATAGGGTAGTTGATGAGTGGAACAGTCTGCCTAGTAGGGTTATTGAAGCTAGGACCTTGGGTAGTTTCAAATTTAGGTTGGATAAATTCATGAGTGAGAGGGGTTGGATTTGAGTGGGACTCGAGCATGAGTGGGTAGAATTGTCAAAGCTTATTTCTTGGGTAGCATTGAAAATTGGGTTGAGCAAATATTCTGTTAGTGGGACGGATTGTGAAGGACCTGCCTAGTATGGGCCAACAGGCCTGCTGCAGTGTTCCTCCTTTCTTATGTTCTTATATGGGTGTGAAGCATGGGTTGCAAATGCTGCAGCGAGGAGGAGGCTGGAGGCAGTGGAGATGTCCTGTCTAAGGGCAATGTGTGGTGTAAATATTATGCAGAAAATTCGGAATGTGGAAATTAGGAGAAGGTGTGGAGTTACTAAAAGTATTTGTCAGAGGGCTGAAGAAGGGTTGTTGAGGTGGTTTGGTCATTTAGAGAGAATGGATCAAAGTAGAATGACTTGGAGAGCGTATAAATCTGTAGGGAAAGGAACATAAGAACATAAGAACATAAGAAAGGAGGAACACTGCAGCAGGCCTCTTGGCCCATACTAGGCAGGTCCTTCACAATCCATCCCACTAACAGAATAATTGCCAAACCTAATTTTCAATTCTACCCAAGAAATAAGCTTTGAAGATTCTATTAACTCAAGTGCGAGTCCCACTCAAATCCAACCCCTCTCACTCATGAATTTATCCAACCTAAATTTGAAACTACCCAAGGTCCTAGCTTCAATGACCCTACTAGGCAGACTGTTCCACTCATCAACTACCCTATTTCCAAACCAATATTTTCCTATATCCTTTCTAAATCTAAACTTATCCAATTTGAATCCATTATTGCGGGTTCTCTCTTGGAGAGATATCCTCAAGACCTTATTTATATCCCCCTTATTAATACCCATCTTCCACTTATATACCTCGATCATGTCTCCCTCATTCTACGTCTTACAAGTGAATGTAATTTTAGGGTCTTCAATCTTCTTCGTAAGGAAGATTTCTAATGCTATGTATTAATTTAGTCATTCTACGCTGAATGTTTTCTAACGAATTTATGTCCATTCTGTAATATGGAGACCAGAACTGAGCTGCGTAATCTAGGTGAGGCCTTACTAATGATGTATAAAGCTGTAATATAACCTCTGGACTTCTGTTGCTAACACTTCTTGATATAAATCCCAGTAATCTATTTGCCTTATTACGTACGCTTAGGCATTGCTGTCTTGGTTTAAGGTTGCTGCTTACCATCACCCCAAGTCCTTCTCGCAATCTGTATGGCTAAGTTCTACGTTATTTAACTTATAAGTGCTTGGGTTATGGACACTCCTCGAGCTTCAGAACCTTGCATTTATCTACATTGAACTAGGGGTCGTCCTAGAAAAAGTTGGAGGGAAGGGGTAAAGGAGGTTTTGTGGGCGAGGGGCTTGGACTTCCAGCAAGCATGTGTGAGCGTGTTAGATAGGAATGAATGGAGACGAATGGTTTTTGGGACATGACGATCTGTTGGAGTGTGAGCAGGGTAACATTTTGTGAAGGGATTCTGGGAAACCAGTTAATTGATTTAGTTGGACTTGAGTCCTGGAAATGGGAAGTACAATGCCTGCACTTTAAAGGAGGGGTCTGGGATAGTGACAGCTGGGCGGGACAATTCTCAGCTGTCGTATCTGAGCTCCTCTGCAAAGACAGTGATTATGTATAAGTGTGGTGAAAGTGTTGAATGATGATGAAAGTATTTTCTTTTGGGGATTTTCTTTTTTTGGGTCACCCTGCCTCGGTGGGAGACGGCCGACTTGTTGAAAAAAATAATATATATATATATATATATATATATATATATATATATATATATATATATATATATATATATATATATATATATATATATATATATATGCAAAAAGCTCACAGTAAACAGGTGGTATCAGAATATGCAAGACAACCACTATGAAAAAATAGAGGAATTCAAAGCGCTTTCGTGACTACTCACATTATCAAGGAACTATAACAGGAAACATGACAAGAAGGCTTATATAAGGGGCAAGACTGCACCTCACAGTCACATCACACTAACAAAGACTACACCTCACAGTAGCGTAACATCTCACGACTCTGTGAAGAGGAACATAAGAAAGGACCTGAAACTCTTCCCAAGAATTAAGATTAGTCCAATTTATCATTAAATTCTTCCCAAATTTTATTAATTATAAATGAATCCAATTTATATAAACCAAAAGAAATATTCATATTATTTTCAAAACTACTTTTAATAAAACATGATTCTATTATATTCCTCTCAACCATGGACTTGCTTGATACAACCTTCTCAGCATAGTGGTTGTCTTGCATATATATATATATATATATATATATATATATATATATATATATATATATATATATATATATATATATATATATATATATATATATATATATATATATATATAAATGGTTTAGTGACCAGCTGTAATTTTCGTACAATTTACCCTACCCAAAGACCTTAGACTACAGGAAAATTACTGTACATTTACGCCTTTGTTTACATTCAAGCGAGAAAATTTTACCACCTTTTGTGTGTGTGTGTACTCACCTAAATGTGGTTGCAGGGGTCGAGACTCAGCTCCTGGCCCCGCCTCTTCGCTGTCCGCTACTGGGTCTCTGCTCTCCCTGCTCCATGAGCTTTATCATACCTTGTCTTAAAACTATGTATGGTTCCTGCCTCCACTGTATCGTTCGCTAGACTATTCCACTTCCTAACTACTCTATGGCTGAAGAAGTGCTTCTAACATCCCTTTGACTCATCTGAGTCTTCAGCTTCCAGTTGTGTCCCCTTGTTTCTGTGTTCCCTCTCTGGAACATCCTGTCACTATCTACCTTGTCGATTCCCCGCAGTATTTTGTATGTCGTTATCTTGTCTCCTCGAACCCTTCTGTCCTCCAATGTTGTTAGTCCTATTTCCTATGTTTCTGTGTGTGTGTGTGTGTGAGTGAGTGTGTGTGTGTGTTATACATACAATAGTCTTTCCTCATCTCATTTACTTCTTATATGAATGTTGTTCTGTATTTACAAGTGTTCAGTCAACATTATGCTACTTTTACAAGCGTTTCTTGGACATTCTTCTACATTTGAAAGTGTTCCGTGGCTATCTTGTGTTTCTCTGGAGCAGTTGTAGGAGCTCCCTGGACACCCTCCAACATTTACCACTTGTTCAATGGTCTTTCTTCAAGATTCTGTTCTCGTCTGGGTAATCTGTGGCGTCTTGGGTAATTTCCGAGACTTATCTGGAATTTCAATCGGCCTCGAGGCCAAAACTCAGCCTCGTTACTGTTGCCCAGACTGAGTGAAGCTCACTCTGTTGCCACGTTACTGTTGTTAAGACTGAGTGAAGCTCTGTAGCCACGTTACTGTTGTTAAGACTGAGTGAAACTCTGTAGCCACGTTACTGTTGTTAAGACTGAGTGAAACTGTGTAGCCACGTTACTGTTGTTAAGACTGAGTGAAACTGTGTAGCCACGTTACTGTTGTTTAGACTGAGTGAAACTGTGTAGCCACGTTACTGTTGTTTAGACTGAGTGAAACTGTGTAGCCACGTTACTGTTGTTAAGACTGAGTGAAACTGTGTAGCCACGTTACTGTTGTTAAGACTGAGTGAAACTGTGTAGCCACGTTACTGTTGTTTAGACTAAGTGAAACTGTGTAGCCACGTTACTGTTGTTTAGACTGAGTGAAACTGTGTAGCCACGTTACTGTTGTTTAGACTGAGTGAAACTGTGTAGCCACGTTACTGTTGTTTAGACTGAGTGAAACTGTGTAGCCACGTTACTGTTGTTTAGACTGAGTGAAACTTGTAGCCACGTTACTGTTGTTAAGACTGAGTGAAACTGTGTAGCCACGTTACTGTTGTTAAGACTGAGTGAAGCTCACTCAGGCACCCACACCACCGTATGTCCTCGGATCAAGGTAAAACACCTAGCTCTACTGGGTGCTTGATTCTTGTAGGATTGCGTGGTCCTGTGGGTTAAAGCGTCATGTGTGACTCGCTCACCATAAGGCGGGCCAAAACGACATGGGTTCGAATCCTGGCTAGTCGCATTGTTATATATATATATATGTCGTGCCGATTAGGTAAAACTGGTCAATTAGCAAGAACTCATTTAAAATTAAGTCCTTTCTAAAATTTTCTCTTATACGTTTAAAGATATATTTTTTTCATTTATGTTATTGTAAAAATATATAATTTTGTACCAAAAGAACCTTAGAAAACTTACCTAACCTTATTATAACAAGCGCAATTTAATTTAGCCTAATCCAACTAAATATATTTAAGATAAATTTACAATAATTTAATAATAAACAAACACAATAAAATATATTTTTTTCGTTAGGTTCAGAAAGATTTTTGCGAAATTATTGCATACACAAATTTTCACTTGTCTTATATGGCAAGAAGGGCGTTGCTATTTAAGCCAAAATCGCAAGTTTTACCTAATCGGCACGACATATATATATATATATATATATATATATATATATATATATATATATATATATATATAAGAAACTTGCAGTTAAAGTTACAGACAGTTGCTGACATTACCTGAATAAGATGATAGCTTGTTGGCTTCCTATTGTATCCAACACAGCCAAGACCTAGTGATAGTGTATATATATATATATATATATATATATATATATATATATATATATATTCTCGAGGCTATGGGTCCCACAATTTGCACTAGAGGTGGACCCTCATCCTATATATTATATATATATATATATATATATATATATATATATATATATATATATATATAAACTCTCACTAACCTTCAGAGTAAATGTAAATTCACTGGTTGAATATCGTTGTAGTAATTCAATCGTGGTTTGCTTTGCTTTCGAAACTGTTGAGATATATTGTAATAAGATGTTACTCTATTCCTTTACCCCCATTCTTTTAATACTACTCTTCCTAATCTTCCTTCCCATCCTTCTCTTTAATCTCATTCACTCTGCCTTCCTCTCACCCAATTTCCTGGGGACGTCCTGGCCCGCCGACCACACGGTGATCAGGTCCGGTCCAGCCAGGTGTTGAGGGCCTTCGAATGCATTAATGTGATTGGATCGCCTATTAAATGGGGGAGGGAAGAGTAGGGAGGAGGGTTTAGATAGGTTCCTAGCAACCCTGAGATTACTGAAAGCCAGAGTCACTTGAGGGAGTAGGAGGGGGAGTGGGAGAGGAAGAGGGAAGGGGAGGGGAGGGGAGGAGAGGAGCAACTGCCGGGTACTGTGGGGGATCGGCAAGGCATTTTCTTCCCCTTTTTTAAAAGTGTTATGGTGTAGATCATTATATGTTCATGGGAAAGCTCTAAGCTCGTAAGGACCAGGTGTATATGGCCCTTGCGAGTTTAGAATGAGAGGGTATCAGGTTTGATCCAGGGAAAGAGGGAGTAACTCATATTCTTTGAATCAACAGATCTTTACCAGGAAGGGCGAGTGTCAGTGTCGCCAGTGTAACTAGTGGTGCCAGTGTCACCAGTCGTGCTGGTGTCGCCAGTGTAACTAGTGGTGCCAGTGTCACCAGTCGTGCTGGTGTCGCCAGTGTAACTAGTGGTACCAGTGTCACCAGTCGTGGTGGTGTCGCCAGTGTAACTAGTAGTGCCAGTGTCACCAGTCGTGCTGGTGTCGCCAGTGTAACTAGTGGTGCCAGTGTCACCAGTCGTGCTGGTGTCGCCAGTGTAACTAGTAGTACCAGTGTCACCAGTCGTGCTGGTGTCGCCAGTGTAACTAGTAGTGCCAGTGTCACCAGTCGTGCTGGTGTCGCCAGTGTAACTAGTAGTGCCAGTGTCACCAGTCGTGCTGGTGTCGCCAGTGTAACTAGTGGTGCCAGTGTCACCAGTCGTGCTGGTGTCGCCAGTGTAACTAGTAGTACCAGTGTCACCAGTCGTGCTGGTGTCGCCAGTGTAACTAGTAGTGCCAGTGTCACCAGTCGTGCTGGTGTCGCCAGTGTAACTAGTAGTACCAGTGTCACCAGTCGTGCTGGTGTCGCCAGTGTAACTAGTAGTACCAGTGTCACCAGTCGTGCTGGTGTCGCCAGTGTAACTAGTAGTACCAGTGTCACCAGTCGTGCTGGTGTCGCCAGTGTAACTAGTAGTACCAGTGTCACCAGTCGTGCTGGTGTCGCCAGTGTAACTAGTAGTGCCAGTGTCACCAGTCGTGCTGGTGTCGCCAGTGTAACTAGTGGTGCCAGTGTCACCAGTCGTGCTGGTGTCGCCAGTGTAACTAGTAGTGCCAGTGTCACCAGTCGTGCTGGTGTCGCCAGTGTAACTAGTAGTACCAGTGTCACCAGTCGTGCTGGTGTCGCCAGTGTAACTAGTAGTGCCAGTGTCACCAGTCGTGCTGGTGTCGCCAGTGTAACTAGTAGTGCCAGTGTCACCAGTCGTGCTGGTGTCGCCAGTGTAACTAGTAGTGCCAGTGTCACCAGTCGTGCTGGTGTCGCCAGTGTAACTAGTAGTGCCAGTGTCACCAGTCGTGCTGGTGTCGCCAGTGTAACTAGTAGTGCCAGTGTCACCAGTCGTGCTGGTGTCGCCAGTGTAACTAGTAGTACCAGTGTCACCAGTCGTGCTGGTGTCGCCAGTGTAACTAGTGGTACCAGTGTCACCAGTCGTGCTGGTGTCGCCAGTGTAACTAGTAGTACCAGTGTCACCAGTCGTGCTGGTGTCGCCAGTGTAACTAGTAGTACCAGTGTCACCAGTCGTGCTGGTGTCGCCAGTGTAACTAGTAGTACCAGTGTCACCAGTCGTGCTGGTGTCGCCAGTGTAACTAGTGGTACCAGTGTCACCAGTCGTGCTGGTGTCGCCAGTGTAACTAGTGTGCCAGTGTCACCAGTCGTGCTGGTGTCGCCAGTGTAACTAGTAGTACCAGTGTCACCAGTCGTGCTGGTGTCGCCAGTGTAACTAGTAGTACCAGTGTCACCAGTCGTGCTGGTGTCGCCATTTTCTCCAGTTCGTTTCTAGGGCCGTGAAGGGTGTGGAGAAGGCAGGATAACGGGTGACGTTTGCAAGGGAAGACGAAGGGGTGGATGGACGAAGGGAGACTGGATGGACAGACGTCAGGATGGACAAGAGACATGAGTAGAGTGGCTGGAGAATGTGAAGATGGTGGGTGGAGGATGTAAGTAGGGAAGACTGGGGATGACAGGAGTGGAATGATGGAATAAAAGGAGATGGAAGAGCGTCGAAGGGAATGAGTGGAATAAAGGATGCTATAAGGTTGACAGGGACACTGAAGGAGGAGCAGGGAGGGGTAGGGCAGCGACTTAGGCTCGGTGATAACCCTGCAACAGGGAGGATCATAAAGACTTTGTGAAGAAACTTTGATTAATTATTTTGGAGTTTAGATGAGATTACCATGACAGACACACACCATTTTGCATTTTTTTACACATTTTATGGACACATTCTATCGTACATAAATATATACAGATGTGTAAAAAATCCACAGTGAAAATAGTAAACAAACCCTTAGCGCTGTCATGTGCTTACACATACACATCTTCCTCTGAGGATGTGTATGTGAGTACATGAAATAGCTCAGGTTTTATTTCCTATTTCCACTGTTGTATTTGTACATATTTGCAATTACTCATTTTATTGTGATTTCTTCCATATACAGATACACACATATGCAAATAATCGCCGACACATACAGTACGTGAAGGTGTGAGTAAACGTCACTAGGAGAGTCCTAGCTTCCTAGAAGGCTAGTGTAGGAGATAGGTAAGGAACATGAGACAGTATGATCCTAACAACCCCGAGAGGTAAACAAAAAAAGGGGGGATGGGGAGTTTATCAAGATCATTGTAGGAGAGTGTTGTTAGAGTGCTGTCAGCGTGTTGTCAGAGTGCTGTCAGAGTGCTGTCAGAGTGTTGTCAGAGTGTTGTCAGAGTGCTGTCAGAGTGCTGTCAGAGTGCTGTCAGAGTGCTGTCAGAGTGTTGTCAGTGTGTTGTCAGAGTGTTGTCAGAGTGCTGTCAGAGTGCTGTCAGTGTGCTGTCAGAGTGTTGTCAGAGTGTTGTCAGGGTGTTGTCAGAGTGTTGTCAGAGTGCTGTCAGAGTGCTGTCAGAGTGCTGTCAGAGTGTTGTCAGAGTGCTGTCAGAGTGTTGTCAGAGTGCTGTCAGAGTGCTGTCAGAGTGCTGTCAGAGTGCTGTCACAAGAGTCCGCAGAAATTCCTAATGGTTATAATGAAAATCATAATTTTTAAAGGGGTGGACCGATAAGCCAGCGGAAGGCCTCGGTCAGATGACCAAAAGCTCCAGCTGCCGGGTCATCATATGACTAAGACCCGCGTCAGGAAACACTTGTCCTGTTTCCTGACAAACCTTACCTAACTTAACCTAAACACGTCTAAAAGGTCGTGAAAAAGTGATCCACGAACTGAAAAGAAATCGAATGAAAAAAAATGATTTAAATTTCTATTTGCAGATAATAAGAGTTTTGTTTGGAGGTTAAATAAAAGAAATTCACTTTTATGCGAATGTTTCTCCTGAGAACATTGTCAGTTTGCAAGACAACCAGCCGGCTCAGTGCCAGAGCCGTCTACCGCTCCCTATCCCTAAAATAATAGCACTCCCTAACATACTCACTCCCTAACATACTCTTGATATACCTTTGATGGGCGCCAGGCTGTGTACTTCTACCTATTCTTTTAATGATAAATATTTTGGCTAAAGAAGTGGGTGTAATACAGTCAGGTCACTCTCATGGGTCCTCTCCAAGAGAAGATTCCAGAGAGAGTAAGAATACTTGAAGCTGTGGGATATCAAGGGCAAGCTTTAAGAATACTTGAAGCTGTGGGATATCATGGGTAAGCTTTAAGAATACTTGAAGCTGTGGGATATCAGTGGGCTAAGATCTTTAAGAATACTTGAAGCTGTGGGATATCATGGGTAAGCTTTAAGAATACTTGAAGCTGTGGGATATCATGGGCAAGCTTTAAGAATACTTGAAGCTGTGGGATATCATGGGTAAGCTTTAAGAATACTTGAAGCTGTGGGATATCATGGGCAAGCTTTAAGAATACTTGAAGCTGTGGGATATCATGGGAGCTTTAAGATACTTGAAGCTGTGGATATCATGGGAAGCTTAAGAATACTTGAAGCTGTGGGATATCATGGGCAAGCTTTAAGAATACTTGAAGCTGTGGGATATCATGGGTAAGCTTTAAGAATACTTGAAGCTGTGGGATATCATGGGCAAGCTTTAAGAATACTTGAAGCTGTGGGATATCATGGGCAAGCTTTAAGAATACTTGAAGCTGTGGGATATCATGGGCAAGCTTTAAGAATACTTGAAGCTGTGGGATATCATGGGTAAGCTTTAAGAATACTTGAAACTGTGGGATATCATGGGCAAGCTTTAAGAATACTTGAAGCTGTGGGATATCATGGGCAAGCTTTAAGAATACTTGAAGCTGTGGGATATCATGGGTAAGCTTTAAGAATACTTGAAGCTGTGGGATATCATGGGTAAGCTTTAAGAATACTTGAAGCTGTGGGATATCATGGGTAAGCTTTAAGTAAATACTTGAAGCTGTGGGATATCATGGGTAAGCTTTAAGAATACTTGAAGCTGTGGGATATCATGGGTAAGCTTTAAGAATACTTGAAGCTGTGGGATATCATGGGTAAGCTTTAAGAATACTTGAAGCTGTGGGATATCATGGGCAAGCTTTAAGAATACTTGAAGCTGTGGGATATCATGGGCAAGCTTTAAGTAAATACTTGAAGCTGTGGGATATCATGGGCAAGCTTTAAGAATACTTGAAGGTTACATTACATAAACTTATAAGAACTCATATTTAATCATAAATAGACAAATTAAAAATAAAGATAATGCGACAACGTATCTGGCAAGGAAGTGAAAGAACTCTCTCAGGAAATACTCAAATTTGCACGCCTATCACGCAATGATCCTGAGGCCTACCCTCAGGCTGCCTCCAGAGACTATGACGATAAAGACGCCTATCACGCAATGATCCTAAGGCCTACCCTCAGGCTGCCTCCAGAGACTATGACGATAAAGTTATTGAACAAAATCTTGGCATTACTGGAGGCACAAAGGCACTCAAAACATTCAAGGTATTGGCAAGGTGGATACTGGTAATGGAGGGAGTCGAACCACGCGAGGGGCACTAACTAAAAATAAGACGCAGGAGGAACATCATGAGGTAGTGGCGTGCCCTAGGGCACAGTGGTGGCGTGCCCTGGGGCACGGTGGTGGTGGCGTGCCATGGAGCACGGTGGTGGTGGCGTGCCCTTGGGCATGATGGTGGTGGCATGCCCTGGGGCACGGTGGTGGTGGCGTGCCCTGGAGCACGGTGGTGGTGGCGTGCCATGGAGCACGGTGGTGGTGGCGTGCCCTTGGGCACGATGGTGGTGGCGTGCCCTGGGGCACGGTGGTGGTGGCGTGCCCTGGAGCACGGTGGTGGTGGCGTGCCCTGGGGCACGGTGGTGGTGGCGTGCCCTGGAGCAAGGTGGTGGTGGCGTGCCCTTGGGCACGATGGTGGTGGCGTGCCCTTGGGCACGATGGTGGTGGCGTGCCCTTGGGCACGATGGTGGTGGCGTGCCCTGGGACACGGTGGTAGTAACAGGTAAATTAAACATACGAGAAAGAAGGCTGCATCACACCTGGTGACTGGTGGTCAAAAAGGCGAGGCCCAGCAGCTGGAGTTCGACCCACACAAACACAGTCAAACCAGTAACCGCTCACACACGCACGCACGCGCACACAAACGCATCCAACAAGAATTCTCCATTGAGATTCCTGGTCCGGCGTTCACACCTTGCAGCTCCATCGACAGAACCATCATTCTGTGGAGATTTGGCATGCAGGTCACTGCTGGCACAATCTATTCTCCGTTAGCCCACCTCCTCCACCTGCCCCCACACCTCTCCTACTCCCCTTTGCCACTCCATTTTCCTTTTAAGCTCTCTTGGTTCCCTGCCAGCCCCGTGTCCTTTGAGAGGGTGAGTTCTGCGGGGTACTTGCACCTGGGATATCCAGTGATGTGGGTGTATGAAATTACCTATGTGTGATTATCCGTAGCTAGAGGGGCAGAGCTGTGTTCGTGGTGTTCCTTCTGCAGTAGTGTGTGATTTATATATTTAAAGGTTACAGTAGTTGTTGTGTTTGCGCGTTTGTGTACTTACCTAGTTGTGCCTGCGGGAGTGGTGGGGGAGGAGTTGAACCTCAACTCTTGGCCCTGCTTCTTAACTTTCTATTGATCCTGTCAGACTCTTGGAGGGATGTAATGAGAGTGCCTCAACTCCCCGAAGAAGAAGAAGAGTTTTTGAGCATCTCTGTGGCTCCTCCTCTTAATTTCCATCTATACTCTGATGTTCTGGTCTCGCCCATAACAAATTTTTCTTGTACACTCGGTCGATGCCTCTAAAGCATCGTGTACATGTCCGTCAGCCTCTCGTAGAATCAGATTCGTGAGATAACATTTCTTTCTTTTTCGACGTCCAACTAACCTCTTTCTAATTACCTTCTTGACACTTTTCCCCACCACCATCACTTTCGACGCTTCCACCTTCCGTACCACTGCCACAAACACTCTACGTCTCTACGTCACGGTCACTCCACCTCCACCATAACGTTTCACAGTAGGTGGGCCGCGGCCCACTAGTGAACCTCACTCAGGTCATGTGAAAATTATTTCTCACTGGATGCTTGGCCCATACTCCAGCAGCAGATTTTTCAGTCGCTGGTTAGTTCTAATTGAAGGTAGTTGTCCACACGACTGTCAGTGTTAGCCAGGAATGATCTGTAACTGTTGTTTTAAGACGTAACTGATCTGCTCTTGTGTATTGACATACACATTAATGAATCTGTAAGTATATACAATTAGGAAGAAGTACAATTAAAAGAAATAATGAAATAGTGCATAAATAGTGAACAAAATATATTACTTCCATATATTTTTAAAGTTGTTAAAGCTTCACTTGTGATAGAGAAAAATAAAATTGACTCACGAGATGTATAATCTGAGGTGTATGTTTCTCAGTACTCTGAGAGGTGTGTTTCTCAGTATATTTACACTGGTGAAAGTATTGTATACTCTGAGAGGTGTGTGTTTCTCAGTATATTTACACTGGTGAAAATATTGTATACTCTGAGAGGTGTGTGTTTCTCAGTATATTTACACTGGTGAAAATATTGTATACTCTGAGAGGTGTGTGTTTCTCAGTATATTTACACTGGTGAAAGTATTGTTGACTGGTGGTGAATGGGTTACATGCAAAACTGACCTATGTGAAGGCGATAAGCTTTAAACCTATTTAACCAACTTTATTTCACTGAGATGTAGCAACAAGTGTTTGGAAACTGAAAGTAACTAAAACAAGAACATCTGTGGTGGGCCCTGACTACCGTGAGATATACCGAGGTGGGCCAACACCTGCAGAAGATTGAGAACTCCAAGCACCTACCGACCCACCCAAGCACCCACCTACCCAGTCATCCACACACCCAGTCATCCACACACCCAGTCATCTACACACCCAGTCATCCACACATCCAGTCATCCACACACCCAGTCATCCACACACCCAGTCATCCACACACCCAGTCATCCACACACCCATCGGTAGGAGGAAAAGATGAGATATGATAACTACATACAAGGTACTAAAAGAACATGAAAAAATAAGAGTACTTGTCAGTGTTCGCAAGAGGAACAACAAGACGCCACTGTTGCCAGCGGAGTTACAAGACGCCACTGTTGCCAGCGGAGTTACAAGTACAACTCAATGGATACGAAAATTTCCTGCACACAGCAACTGTCCAACGGAACGAATTAAACCAGGAAATGGTGAGTGAGACAACCACTGAAAAAAAAACATAATCGAAGAAGCGACACCATGAACATAACTCTGCCCTTGTACATACACATACATAATTACACATTACACACACACACACACACACACACACACACTGGCTCCAGCTGGCAGGTCAAGTATAACATGTAAACAAACAATTTAGCTGTCATGTTAGTACGCCATTAGATATTCTTTTTAATTTACAAAGTGAATTATAATTAACGGTAAATGAGGTTTTTTGATTCGAACTGAAGACTCAGGATGTAAGTGGCTTACACTTTACTACAACAAATAAAGAAACAAAAAATCAAATTCCAGGGAATATTTAGGTTTCATAATTTTTTGTACATGGAAAAAAAAACTTTTAGCTTGAGCATAACAGATGGAAGACTCGACCAGCTCTTGATCAAGCTTAGACTCTTGAACCCCTCAAGGGAGGTTCCTCGACACTGGTGAGGGGCTCTCGATCAAGCTTAGACTCTTGAACCTTTCAAGGGAGGTTCCTTGACGCTGGTGAGGGGCTCTTGATCAAGCTTAGACTCTTGAACCCCTCAAGGGAGGTTCCTCGACGCTGGTGAGGGGCTCTCGATCAAGCTTAGACTCTTGAACCCCTCAAGGGAGGTTCCTCGACGCTGGTGAGGGGCTCTCGATCAAGCTTAGACTCTTGAACCCCTCAAGGGAGGTTCCTCGACGTTGGTGAGGGGCTCTCGATCAAGCTTAGACTCTTGAACCCCTCAAGGGAGGTTCCACGACGCTAGTGAGGGGCTCTTGATCAAGCTTAGACTCTTGAACCCCTCAAGGGAGGTTCCTCGACACTGGTGAGGGGCTCTCGATCAAGCTTAGACTCTTGAACCTTTCAAGGGAGGTTCCTTGACGCTGGTGAGGGGCTCTTGATCAAGCTTAGACTCTTGAACCCCTCAAGGGAGGTTCCTCGACGCTGGTGAGGGGCTCTCGATCAAGCTTAGACTCTTGAACCCCTCAAGGGAGGTTCCACGACGCTGGTGAGGGGCTCTTGATCAAGCTTAGACTCTTGAACCTTTCAAGGGAGGTTCCTCGACGCTGGTGAGGGGCTCTTGATCAAGCTTAGACTCTTGAACCCCTCAAGGGAGGTTCCTCGACATTGGTGAGGGGCTCTCGATCAAGCTTAGACTCTTGAACCCCTCAAGGGAGGTTCCTCGACGCTGGTGAGGGGCTCTTGATCCAGGGAATTGCATCTGGGCTCCAGTTCCCTGAATTGATCCTGAATACCTCCCATCCCCCCCCACAGGCGCAGTATAATCCCTGCGGGTTTAGCGCTCCCCCTGATTATAATAATAATACAGTCTTGAAGCTTGAGCTCTACCAGCTCTCCGTGACGCTCATTGATCATTATTGATCATTATTTCAGTATAAAGATTAATTAAACTGTAGTAGTTATTTAAAAAAATAGGTATATATATAGTATATATATATATATATATATAGGAGGAAGGTTACTGAAAGCAGTGAAGAGTTTTTATGAGGATAGTGAGGCTCAGGTTAGAGTGTGTAGGAGGGAAGGGGACTATTTCCCAGTAAAAGTGGGCCTTAGACAAGGATGTGTGATGTCACCGTGGTTGTTCAATATATTTATAGATGGGGTTGTAAGAGAAGTGAATGCGAGGGTCTTGGCAAGAGGTGTTGGGCTAAAAGATAAAGAAGCAAATACAAAGTGGGAGTTGTCACAGTTGCTTTTTGCTGATGACACTGTGCTTTTGGGAGATTCTGAAGAGAAGCTGCAGAGGTTGGTGGATGAATTTGGTAGGGTGTGTAAAAGAAGAAAATTGAAAGTGAATATAGGAAAGAGTAAGGTGATGAGGATAACAAAAGAATAGGTGACGAAAGATTGGATATCAGATTGGAGGAGAGAGTATGGAGGAGGTGAATGTATTCAGATATTTGGGAGTGGACATGTCGGCGGATGGGTCTATGAAGGATGAGGTGAATCATAGAATTGATGAGGGGAAAAGGGTGAGTGGAGCACTTCGAGTCTGTGGAGACAAAGAACCTTGTCCATGGAAGTAAAGAGGGAATGTATGAGAGTATAGTTATACCAACGCTCTTATATGGGTGTGAAGCATGGGTGATGAATGTTGCAACGAGGAGAAGGCTGGAGGCAGTGGAGATGTCATGTCTGAGGTCAATGTGTGGTGTGAATATAATGCAGAGAATTCGGAGTTTGGAAATTAGGAGGAGGTGCGGGATTACCAAAACGATTGTTCAGAGAGCTGAGGAGGGTTGTTGAGGTGGTTTGGACATGTAGAGAGAATGGAACGAGACAGAGTGACTTCGAGAGTGTATAATCTGTAGTGGAGGGAAGGCAGGGTAGGGGTCGGCCTAGGAAAGGTTGGAGGAGGGGGAAAGGAAGTTTTGTGTGCGAGGGCTTGGACTTCCAGCAAGCATGTGTGAGCGTATTTGATAGGAGTGAATGGAGGCATATGGTTTTTAATACTTGACGTGCTGTTGGAGTGTGAGCAAAGTAACATTTATGAAGGGATTCAGGAAACCGGCAGGCCGGACTTGAGTTCTGGAGATGGGAAGTACAGTGCCGGCACTCTGAAGGAGGGGTGTTAATGTTGCAGTTTTATAACTGTAGTGTAAAGCACCCTTCTGGCAAGACAGTGATGGAGTGAATGATGATGAAAGTTTTTCTTTTTCGGGCCACCCCGCCTTGGTGTGACTCGGCCGATGTGTTAAAAAAAAAAAATATATATATATATATATATATATATATATATATATATATATATATATATATATATATATATATATATATATATATATATATATATATATATATGGGTTTGTTAACTGAGAAAGCTAAAAACAGATGTATTGGCTGGAAAACGCTTACCGGCCGCTGGTAATAGCTGGTGTTGACTGAGTCTATTTCTCGCACGTACTTGGACGGAATTCCCAAAACCGCAACTCCGTCAAGCGGAAGGTGGCTGACCAATCGGGCGTCTTGCTTGCTCTTCCTGCCACCAATCAGGAGCCGGCTCAGTCCCGGCCGTCCGAGGGTTATTTTCGGTATCGCTACGTTATAGTTGCCACAGCAAGCATTTCGGAGGGCAGATTGTCTACCCCCGGAAAGGCTGAGGCACGGACGGAAAGGCTGAGGCACGGACGGAAAGGCTGAGGCACGGAGGGAAAGGCTGAGGCACGGACGGAAAGGCTGAGGCACGGACGGCAAGGCCGAGGCACGGACGGAAAGGCCGAGGCACGGACGGATGGAGGTGTTCTACTTAAAAGCCTCTGGAAACACCAGCAGATAAATTATTATTATTAATATTATTATTATAACTAAGCAGTAAACCAGCAGGTGACCAGCAGATAAAGACCTGTGGGACGGTGGTTTCAGACAGCAGAACGAACGAAGGAAGACTCACGGGAGAAGCAGGTATGACGCCAGTTAAGAGACGCACCCGGGGGCACTATGGGGACACTGTGACTGTGGCACGCCCAGGAAAGGCGTGGCTCTGCTGATCCAACAAAGTACCTAATTATCTATAGGCATAAGAAAAAAAAATAGAGAAATGATAGTTATTCTCCTTCGTCCTTGTGTTTGTGTGTATGTGTGTAAAATTCAAATTATGACTTTGGTATTGCTCTTTTCAATGGTCAATTTTGCTTTTAAATGGTACACTACATGGTACTATATATGGTATAATACATGGTATCGTACCGGGATACATAGCTGACTTGACGTGTGTTTTATACGGAAGAGAGAGGCAGCTATACATGTTTCTCCGTGTCACCTCCCTCCCCTCTGTCGCCCACTCCGTGTCGTCCCTCTCAGTGAACACGTGTTCTAGGCTGCACCTGGTGTGGGCTACACGAGCACACACTAGGAACTTGACAGTTATCACCCCGAGCACCGGAAGATCTGAATACGACAGAACCAGTGGTAAGTCTGATGGAACTGAAACTATATTTATACATACACATGAGAAGAATTCAATCGGAAGAGGACCAGGCAGAACTACATAGAACTACATATGGACAGGCTGCAAGTCTGGTCCAGCAACTGGCTCCTGGAATTCAACCCCACCAAGTGCAAAATCATGAAGATTGGGGAAGGGCAAAGAAGACCACAGACGGAGTATAGTCTAGGGGGCCAGAGACTACAAACCTCACTCAAGGAAAAGGATCTTGGGGTGAGTATAACACCAGGCATATCTCCTGAGGCGCACATCAACCAAATAACTGCTGCAGCATACGGGCGCCTAGCAAACCTAAGAACAGCATTCCGACATCTTAATAAGGAGTCATTCAGGACCCTCTACACTGTGTACGTTAGGCCCATACTGGAATATGCAGCGCCGGTTTGGAACCCTCACCTAGCCAAGCATGTAAGGAAACTAGAAAAAGTGCAGAGGTTTGCAACAAGACTAGTCCCGGAGCTAAGGGGTATGTCCTACGAGGAGAGGTTAAGGGAAATCGACCAGACGACACTGGAAGACAGGAAGGATAGAGGGGATATGATAACGACATATAAAATACTGAGAGGAATCGACAAGGTGGACAGAGACAAGATGTTCCAGAGATGGGACACAGCAACAAGGGGACACAGTTGGAAGTTGAAGACTCAGATGAACCACAGGGATGTTATGAAATATTTCTTCAGTCACAGAGTGGTCAGGAAGTGGAATAGTCTGGGAAGTGATGAAGTGGAGGCATGATCCATACATAGCTTTAAGGAGAGGTACGATAAAGCTCATGGAGCGGGTAGTGACCGAGTAGCGGCCAGTGAAGAGGCGGGGCCAGGAGCTATGACTCGACCCCTGCAACCACAACTAGGTGAGTACACACACGCCCAGGCTGGGGGGCAGGGGATGGATGCGCCTCCTGCTTATCTGTGAGGAAGAGCGATAAGAAGTTTCTTCAATACCACCGAAGTGAAGGAGGAAAATAATGCCCCGCCCACCCCAGGATGTGCTCGTCGGGGTGATGGGTGGCACATCACTCTCACTCCCACTCACTGACTCCTTAAATACCATCACTCTCTCTCTCTCTCTCTCTCTCTCTCTCTCTCTCTCTCTCTCTCTCTCACCATACAGAGTGGACACATAATACTTCAGAACATTTTGCACAACATAAGAAAACTTATGACAGAATACACAGCCCCAACGCAGAGCCTCCGTGTAGACTCTTCAGAAGCTACAAAGGTAAGCAACAAGACTCGTCCCGGCCATGAGAGGAATGAAATATGATAAGAGACTAAAGGAGAGATGAGGATCAGGGAAAACATGGCTTAGACATCCATCATTCTAAGAGGAATCGAAGTGGTGGACAAGGACTGCTGGAAATGGAAGCACCAGGTGCAGCTATAACCATTAGGGACCCTAGGAAACACTTCTACAGTCTCTGATTGGCTGAGAAACGAATTAAACTTGATAAGGAAGTTTTCAAGGCAAACTTGATGCACAGTTTCATGGGCAGGCACAACAAGGCCCCGAGTGGAAAGAATTCATTATGTGTATTTTAAAGAAGCTTGAGAGATGGGAGGGTCAGGTGTCAAGTATCGACCCCAGTAAATGCTAGTAAAATACCCTTGATCAATTTAGAGACACTTGTGCAACAAAGAGGAATATACCCAAATGTTGCAAATGTTCCTCATTAATTAACTTGTGGGTTTTCTAAATCATTTATTTAATATGTCAGACACAGCAGCATCTTGGGATCTTGACACTGGGAATTCTTCAGTACTTGTCTAAGCTACAGTCATGACCTACTTCCACTACTGAGTTTTCCCACTGGTGACGCTCTCTACAACTGCTTCACCTCACCTGTGGGCGCCGGGTCACTATGTGGAAAAGACCCGGGCCGGGACAAGACCGGCGAACCTACCTACCTCACCTGCCTGCAGTATATAAGCCCCTTCTCCGTGCATATGCTGCACTTTTATCAAGATTGATGGATTGAGAACATCGACTCCAGGCAGAGGGACTGATTACCTCAAACTCATTCTAATCTTAAACAGTTCTTCTCTATATTAGACTGAGGAAGCCACTGGCTGAGAGAAATGCTTCCACAGTAAAGATACTCAAATGTTGTATAATAAACCAGCCACTACCATCCACAGGATGGTTATGGGGTACACAATAAACCAGCCACTACCGTCCACACGATGGTTATGGGGTACACAATAAACCAGCCACTACCGTCCACAGGATGGTTATGGGGTACACAATAAACCAGCCACTACCGTCCACACGATGGTTATGGGGTACACAATAAACCAGCCACTACCGTCCACAGGAGGGTTATGGGGTACACAATAAACCAGCCACTACCGTCCACAGGAGGTTATGGGGTCACAATAAACCAGCCACTACCGTCCACAGGATGGTTATGGGGTACACAATAAACCAGCCACTACCGTCCACAGGAGGGTTATGGGGTGCACAATAAACCAGCCACTACCGTCCACAGGATGGTTATGGGGTGCACAATAAACCAGCCACTACCGTCCACAGGATGGTTATGGGATACACAATAAACCAGCCACTACCGTCCACAGGATGGTTATGGGGTACACAATAAACCAGCCACTACCGTCCACAGGAGTGGTTATGGGGTACACAATAAACCAGCCACTACCGTCCACAGGATGGTTATGGGGTACACAATAAACCAGCCACTACCGTCCACAGGATGGATATGGGGTACACAATAAACCAGCCACTACCGTCCACAGGATGGATATGGGGTGCACAATAAACCAGCCACTACCGTCCACAGGATGGATATGGGGTACACAATGAACCAGCCACTACCGTCCACAGGATGGTTATGGGGTACCAATAAACCAGCCACTACCGTCCACAGGATGGTTATGGGGTCACAATAAACCAGCCACTACCGTCCACAGGATGGTTATGGGGTACACAATAAACCAGCCACTACCGTCCACAGGATGGTTATGGGTACACAATAAACCAGCCACTACCGTCCACAGGATGGTTATGGGGTCACAATAAACCAGCCACTACCGTCCACAGGATGGTTATGGGATACACAATAAACCAGCCACTACCGTCCACACGATGGTTATGGGGTACACAATAAACCAGCCACTACCGTCCACACGATGGTTATGGGGTGCACAATAAACCAGCCACTACCGTTCACAGGATGGTTATGGGGTGCACAATAAACCAGCCACTACCGTCCACAGGATGGTTATGGGATACACAATAAACCAGCCACTACCGTCCACAGGATGGTTATGGGGTACACAATAAACCAGCCACTACCGTCCACACGATGGTTATGGGGTACACAATAAACCAGCCACTACCGTCCACAGGATGGTTATGGGGTGCACAATAAACCAGCCACTACCGTCCACAGGATGGTTATGGGGTGCACAATAAACCAGCCACTACCGTCCACACGATGGTTATGGGGTACACAATAAACCAGCCACTACCGTCCACACGATGGTTATGGGGTGCACAATAAACCAGCCACTACCGTTCACAGGATGGTTATGGGGTGCACAATAAACCAGCCACTACCGTCCACAGGATGGTTATGGGGTACACAATAAACCAGCCACTACCGTCCACAGGAGGGTTATGGGGTACACAATAAACCAGCCACTACCGTCCACAGGATGGTTATGGGGTACACAATAAACCAGCCACTACCGTCCACAGGAGGGTTATGGGGTACACAATAAACCAGCCACTACCGTCCACAGGATGGTTATGGGGTACACAATAAACCAGCCACTACCGTCCACAGGAGGGTTATGGGGTACACAATAAACCAGCCACTACCGTCCACAGGATGGTTATGGGGTACACAATAAACCAGCCACTACCGTCCACACGATGGTTATGGGGTACACAATAAACCAGCCACTACCGTCCACAGGATGGTTATGGGGTACACAATAAACCAGCCACTACCGTCCACAGGATGGTTATGGGGTACACAATAAACCAGCCACTACCGTCCACAGGATGGTTATGGGGTACACAATAAACCAGCCACTACCGTCCACAGGAGGGTTATGGGGTACACAACAAATTAGCCACTTCGTCTGCAATATAAATCTGAGGACGTCATGGCAGTGGTGAGACCCTTGGCTTGATAATCTAAGGATTGCCATGCCACAGGTTCGACTCCTGTCTGCTCCCTGAGATACTCTCACGGCATAGTGGTGTTATTCTCATTCCAAAAATGTAATTTGGGTAACAGAGTGAACAGTCACTCTGTTGCAGCCTACAAGTCCAGGTTTGGAAGATTCCGTACAGAGATCTAGTCTGAGGAGTGGTCAGAGGTCACAGTGTTGCAGGTTCAACACTCTTCCTTATTTCCATCACTTTGTTCAACTTCTCATTTTGGGTAATCGCGTAAGTGCGTACGAAGTATTTTCCTACCCACTCTACTCATCCTCTTTACTCACCCTACTCATTCTCGCTTTCCTTTTCTCCTCTACCACTCGTCTCCCCACAGGCACAATATCCTCCTTCCCTCTCCCCAACACCACCTGCCCTAGTCATACCTCTTCTGGCTTGCCCTTGTTGCTCTCTTTCCCTCGTCGCTCCTTTTTTCCCTCGTCGCCCTCTTCCCTCGTCGCCCTCTCCCCTCAGTCGCTTCCTGGCTTCCCCTCAGCCTCACCGCGTCTCACCACATTCCTTTTCCGATTGTCATTTTTGCCCCTCTCTTCCCCTCTCCAGCAGTGTTCAATACTGCTCCTACGTGTCACCCACCTTTCATTTCGTTATCTTTTAGGAGAGGGAGATTGAGACAGATTGAAAATAACAGTGTATGGACCTTGCTGTAATTACCTAGTGGAGTTTGCAGGGTGTTGAACCTCAGGCTCTTGGGCTCGCCTCTCAACATGCTGATACCTGCCTTTAACTTGATTTATCTTGGTACATAACTATTTTCCATAAGGAGAAAATGTTGATAGTGTGAATAGTGTGCAAACACTTTGTATTGCAAACAATATGGCAGCACTGGTTTGGAAGTCAGTGACCCTACCTAGTAGGGTCATTGAAACTAAAAGCTGGGAAGCTTCAAATATAGGTTAGATAAATACATGAGTGAGAGGGGTTAGATTTGAGTGGGACTTACACTTGATAATGGGTTGGGCGAATATTTTTTAGTGGGTTTGGGTTTGACAAAGATCTGCCAAGTATGAGTCAATACGCCTCCTGCAGTGTTCCTTCCTTTCTTATGTTGACTCACAGAATGAAGGGTACTTCCCAATGTTCTCTCATGATGATATACTCACTCACAACATAAGAAAGGAGGAACACTGCAGTAGGCCTGTTGGTCCATACATGGCAAGTCCTTCACAAACCCACTAACAGAATAAACGCTACCCAAGCAATACGGTTTGATAATTCTATTTACTCATGTGCAAGTCCAACTCACATCCAACCCCTCTCACTCATGTATTTATCCAACCTAAATTTGAAACTGCCCAAGGTTTTAGCTTCAATAACCTTACTAGGCAGACTGTTCCACTCATCAACTACCCTATTTCCAAAACAATACTTTCCTATATCCTTTCTAAATCTAAACACACACCATACACACACATCCACACACACACACCCAAACCACACACACACACCAAACACACACACTCCACCCCCACACACACACACCAAATACACCCCCCACACATATACACCACACACACCACACCCCCACACATACACACCACACACACACACACCCCACCCCCACAAAAAATACACCCCCCACACACACACCACACACACACCCCCACATACACACACCACACACACACACACACACCACATCAGTAAAATAACTTGGTTTAGAAAAACAGGAAAGCAAACACTAGGACATATTTATGATAAAACGTTTCGGTCCTGGGACCTTGATCACTTCTAACATACAGAGGTTGTGCAAGAAAGGTCAACAATACCCACAAGATGAAAGTTAAGACACATGTGCAACATCTGGGTATCTTTACTGTCTTAAAGTTATGTTCTAGAATCTGCTGATAAGACCACTGGAGGGCGAAACGTCTACAATAAAGATAACCAGATGTTGCACATGTGTCTTAACTTTCATACAAAGGTTGAAAGACAGTATATATAGGCGGGGAGTGAGGTGTGAGTGACGTATGGTGACCTGAGTGAGGTGTGAGTGACGCATGGTGACCTGAGTGAGGTGTGAGTGACGCATGGTGACCTGAGTGAGGTGTGAGTGACGCATGGTGACCTGAGTGAGGTATGAGTGACGCATGGTGACCTGAAGAATGCCATGTTGGGATGAGGTCAGGTAGACGATGAGATCACGTGACTCCTGTATTGCTGGGTAGGTGCTGCCCCGCCTGATTGACTGTCATGTATGATAATGTTTTAGAAATTTTGTGGTTTCTAGTGTTACGTTCTATGGTGTCAGTGACGGCGATTAGCGACGCTTCCAGACATCTTTGCATGGCTATTTTTGATGTACCTCTTCTCTCTAACATTCTCCCATTCTCTCTAATATTCTCTCCTTCTCTTTAACACTTTCCCCTCCCTCCCCTCCTCCTCTCTTACCACCCCCCTCACTCCCCCATCAACTCTCACTCTAGCTCACAAAATCTTAGCAATATATTAATTACTTATAGTGGGCACGGTGCCGTGTGTGTGGTGGTGGGATAGGCCGTGGATGCTGTCATCTTTCTCTTTCTCTCTGTCAATACCTGTTGAAGACGTGTGTTGGCCTCTCCCACTCTCAGATATTTTTGTTAGTGGGTTTGGGTTTGAGTAGAACTTACCTAGTATGGGCCAGCAGGCCTGCTGCAGTGTTCCTCCTTTCTTATGTTCCTGGCTGGGCTGGTCTTGCACAGCTGTCTTGGCCTCGCCTACTCCTCGCTGGGTTGGCCTCGCCTACTCCTCGCTGGGTTGGCCTCGCCTACTCCTCGCTGGGTTGGCCTCGCCTACCCCTCGCTGGGTTGGCCTCGCCTACCCCTCGCTGGGTTTGCCTCGCCTACCCCTCGCTGGGTTGGCCTCGCCTACCCCTCGCTGGGTTGGCCTCGCCTACCCCTCGCTGGGTTGGCCTCGCCTACTCGGTATCAGCAGTGACGGTTTACTGACGCATGCGTCATCCAGGTCACCTGACCTGCTGCTGCTGTATCAGCTGCTGCAAGCAACACCCACCCACACAACACTCATCCACCTACCCACCAACTTCACCCACCAATCCCCCGACAAAGGAATCTCACACTTCCTTTAACGAGACGGTCCACTCAATGTCTCTATTTTGTCCGCTTTGATGCCGATGTTTTCTCGTCTGACGTGAAGGCTAATCTGCGCGAGGCGCTCCTCTCTAATTAGAAATGTCTCTCGACTCACTGGAATACTTTGGAAATTTCAGGATCACGGGAGTTAAACAGCTGAATTTCATTAAGAAAGAATTTCTGAAGGATCCTGATGAGCACCTGTGTGTGTGTGTGTGTGTGTGTGTGTGAGAGAGAGAGAGAGAGAGAGAGAGAGAGAGAGAGAGAGAGAGAGAGAGAGAGAGAGAGAGAGAGAGAGAGAGAGAGAGAGAGAGAGAGAGAGACGGGTGGGGAAGGAAGCACGCACGTAGGTAACAACACGTAGCTAAATGTTGACACAGATTTCTATTGTGGTCATGGCGCCCCAGCTTCTCACTGGATCCGTTTTGCACTCGTTCCCATCTCTCTCTCCAGTACGTTGTAATGGTCGAGCGTAGCTGGGCACCTGAACCTCCAGTATCGTCTTGGTATGTATTATCATAAGGATATTCCTTCATCGCTCCAGAGAGGGAGGAATATACTACTGATATATACCAAGAAGGGCTTGAAGGCGTTCCTATTGTTTTTATTGGTACTAAAGGATCGGTAAAAGTGACGTGTGAAGACCAGAATGCAGTGCGCGCGACATCAGGTCACCTGCGCTGCAATCTAGGACAGTTCTCTGTCTTATGACGGTTTGGGTGCGTCTTCCTGGCACCACCTTGAGTGCGTCTTCCTGGCACCACCTTGAGTGCGTCTTCCTGGCACCACCTAGAGTGCGTCTTCCTGGCACCACCTTGAGCGCGTCTTCCTGGCACCACCTTGAGCGCGTCTTCCTGGCACCACCTTGAGGCGTCTTCCTGGCACCACCTTGAGCGCTCTTCCTGGCACCCCTTGAGCGCGTCTTCCTGGCATCACCTTGAGCGCGTCTTCCTGGCACCACCTTGAGCGCGTCTTCCTGGCACCACCTTGAGCGCGTCTTCCTGGCACCACCTTGAGCGCGTCTTCCTGGCACCACCTTGAGCGCGTCTTCCTGGCACCACCTTGAGCGCGTCTTCCTGGCATCACCTTGAGCGCGTCTTCCTGGCACCACCTTGAGCGCGTCTTCCTGGCACCCTCCACCTTAATCTGAGATTGCTGAGTCAGCAGCTGGCGCCTAGCCGATGACTGACAGCCAGCTGTTGTCTACGGTTCATCAGGCGCCTGCTCTTTTTCAAGAGGAGGGGGGGAAAGCTTCTGAAGGGCTCTGGATCCAAGGAATTGGAGCTACTCTTCCTACGACTTGAAGGTGATTACCTTGTAATTCATACCACATATTAAGAGATAAGATTTTGTTCGTATTTTTAACCCCGGAGGGTTAGCCACCGCTTCAACAAGGGACTGTCTGTTTTATTTCCATTGTGATCCTTCAGTCTTGTCCCCCAGGATGCAACCCACGCCATGCTACTAACACCCAGGTACCTACTTGCTAGGTGAACAGGGACAACAGGTGTAAGGAAACACGCCCAATGTTTCCACCATTACCGGGTATCGAACCCCGGACACTCAGTGTGTGAGGCACAAGTGTCTCATTCTTCAACTTGTCGGTTTTCTAACCCATTTATCACAGTTCAGTTAATACACCACAGTCTAGCTGATCAGGAACTAACTTAAGGAACTTATCCAGTTCCCTCTCAAAGAGAGCCAGGGACGTGTGGGTAATTCCTCTCACGTACAGAAAGAGCGTAGTGAAAACCCTTAGTGACTCCCTCTACATATATTGTGTTGTGTCTTGGTGTACTTACGTCAACCCTGCCAAGCCTCTTGCTTTCTTGGATAATAATTTTTATGTGCAGATCTGGGATCAGTCCCTTCAGAATTTTCCTCTCTAATATTCCAGGGAGTACAGTTCAAAGGACCTAAGGCATTCCAAGAATTCAGGTGGTTGACTGAATTAATATGTGGAGTAAATACTTTGTACATTCTTCACTTCATTAATTTCACCTTCCTTTAATTAGAGGGACTGTTGTACAGCAATATTCTAGAGAACATGTGTGACTTAAGGTCTCACCATTGGCTTGGTGTCTTTTGTTTTGAATGTTCTAGTTATCCAGCCTATCGATTTCCTAACGTTGGTGATACCAATACTGGTGTGATCCTTGACTACAAGATCTGATATTATCACCCCTAAGGCCCTTATGCTTCTCTTCTACTCTTATCTCAACAGCACTGCCATATCTGCAAACACCAAGTGTGACAACTCCTCCCTTCCTGAAAACTGAACCGCCTTCGCTTATTACCACACCTCTAATATAACCCCTGCAAGAATAAAGTGTAGATTAGCTCCAATAACGAGGCTGAAGAGCCTTTCAACAGCACCAAAGCACCCCGTTACTTGAAAGGTTTTAGTATAGCATTCAGTCCTCTGTAACCCAGTCCATAAACCTGTTAAAAGAATCCTACGGAAATCCAACATCCTCGTCTAAGTCTAGTTCTTTAATGGAAACCATCTTTCCCTTCTAACCTACACACCCTCACCTCAGCCTCACTTCCCCTCATAAAACCACTCTACAGCTTTTAACCACCACCTATTTCATGCATTTGCAACCCTTGCCACATCACTCCTCGACGCACTCGCTCGAGAGTATTTTCCAAATCAATAAACGCAGCACACAGCTTCTTTTATTTATCTAAGTACTACCTCCCTGCTGCGTCACTGTCAGTACCTGACGCAAATATTCTCTCCTCTTTCTAGATCCACTCCTTCCCTTTCTATATCCACTCCGTCTCTTTCTAAAGCCACTCCTAAACTCCTTCCCTTTCTAAAGCCACTCCTTCCCTAACCCACAGTTCAGGAAGATAATTTTAAACGATGTCGTCTATACTTTTCTTTCCGATTTATGGGTTAGTTGTGAATTGTTGCAGTCACGGTCTTGTGAGTTTTATTTTTCCACTCTGTTCATTTTTTTCAGTGTTTCCAGACATTTTCTGAATCATAATTCTGCCGTACACACAATATGAAGCCTCACCAAGTTTGTGGCTTTAAATGGCCAAGAACTAGATCTCCACTTGTGTTTTTGTTAGTAATAGAAGCTGACGTTGCAGTGCGTCATCAGGAACTGTACAATGTTGCAAGGGCAGCAACAGGAGAACTAGGGTAAGTTTCTTCAGAGTATGGCAGCGCGGTGGCACCAGCCTCTGACCTAGGTTGAGAGGCCCAGCGGAATGCCAACCACTCACCGGTTTCCCCACACCCCATCCCATATGGGGTCGGGTGGGGTAGGCGCCACAGTTTGCAGATAGCATGAAGTAAAATAACTAGGAGATAGTTAATAGCCAGCTCTAAGCTTCTAACCGCTGGGAACAGGGAAGGTAGCAGAACCTTCCAGAATATTCAGGAAATACTCAGTTAATGTCTGTGTGAATTTTCCTATTCAGGCTTTTCTTTCTTATAATAACTAGGCAATTCCTGATTTTTTAACACCATTGCTATCATTATTATCCACTATCATCCACTAATACCATTATTATTATCATTATAATATTACTAGCAAAACCTAATTCAATAAACCACTAAACTAGTTGCAGTCAACTATGTGTACCTTGTACCACTGTACCTAGATGGGTTAGGACATCATCTAAGTATATGAACCACCTAGCATCATGTACTAGTTCAATATTTTTAGTAAGCACTAGCCTGTGTAGTTGATGGAACGGTGTAGTAGCCAACCTGACCAACCTGTTCTGGTCAGTTTTGATGTCACTGCCCTGTTTAATAGAGTCCCTGTCTCTGATTTGCTTACGTACCTTACCTGGAGTTTACCTGGAGAGGGTTTCGGGGGTCAATGCCCCCGCGGCTCGGTCTGAGACCAGGCCTGATGGTGGATCAGGGTCTGATCAACCGGGGTGTTACTGCCGGCCGCACGCAAACTGACGTACGAACCACAGCCCGGTTGGTCAGGTACTGACTTTAGGTGTCTGTCCAGTGCCTGCTTGAAGACAGCCAGGGGTCTATTGGTAATCCCCCTTATGTATGCTGGGAGGCAGTTGAACAGTCTTGGGCCCCGGACACTTATGGTGTTGTCTCTCAGTGTACTCGTGGCGCCACTGCTTTTCATCGGGGGAATGTTGCATCTCCTGCCGAGTCTTTCACTTTCATAGGGAGTGATTTTCGTGTGCAGGTTTGGTACCAATCCCTCCAGGACCTTCCAAGTGTATATTATCATGTATCTCTCTCGCCTGCGTTCCAGGGAATACAGATCAAGGACCTTCAACCGTTTCCAGTAATTTAGGTGCTTTATCGTACTTATGTGTGCTGTGAAAGTTCTTTGTACACTCTCCAGGTCAGCAATGTCGCCAGCCTTGAAGGGAGCCGTTAGTGTACAGCAGTATTCCAGCCTAGAGAGAACAAGTGGTTTGAAGAGTGTCATCATGGGCTTGGAGTCCCTAGTTTTGAAGGTTCTCATTATCCATCCTATCATTTTCCTAGCCGATGAGGTAGATACATTGTTGTGGTCTTTAAAGGCGAGATCCTCTGACATTATCACTCCCAAGTCCTTCACATTTCTTTTTCGCTCTATTGTATGGTTAGAATTTGTCGTATACCCTGATACATTTTTTATTTGCTCAAGTTTTCCATATCTGAGTAGTTGAAATTTCTCCTCGTTGAACTTCATATTGTTTTGAGTGGCCCATTTGAAGATTTGGTTGATGTCCGCTTAGAGTTTTGCAGTGACTTCAATGGAGGTCACGATCATGACAATCCGGGTGTCATCCGCAAAGGAAGACACGGAGCTATAGCTTACATCTCTGTCTATGTCAGAAATGAGGATGAGGAATAGAATGGGAGCGAGTACTGTGCCTTGTGGAACAGAGCTATTCACCGTGGCTGCCTGGGACTTTACTCTGTTTACTATTACTCTTTGTGTTCTATTTGTCAGGAAGTTATAGATCCATCTACCAACTTTTCCTGTTATTCCTTTATCACGCATTTTGTGCGCTATTATGCCATGGTCACACTTGTCGAAAGCTTTTGCAAAGTCTGTGTATACTACATCTGTATTTTGTTTATCTTCAACAGTATCCAGGACCCTGTCATAGTGGTCCAGGAGCTGGGACAGGCAGGAGCGACCTGCTCTAAACCCGTGTTGCCCTGGGTTGTGTAACTGATGGGTAGCTAGGTGGTTGGCGATCTTGCTTCTTAGAACCCTCTCAAAGATTTTTATGATATGGGATGTTAGTGCTATCGGTCTGTAGTTCTTTGCAATTGCTTTACTGCCACCCTTGTGGAGTGGGGCTATGTCTGTTGTTTTTAGTGCGTGTGGGATGACCCCTGTGTCCATGCTCCCTCTCCATAGAATGCTGAAGGCACGCGATAGGGACTTCTTGCAATTCTTGATGAACACGGAGTTCCACGAGTCTGGGCCTGGGGCAGAGTGCATAGGCATGTCATTTATTGAATATAAGAGAAACTAGAAAACTTCTTGCCCTACCCCACGAATATAATTATTGAACTGATTAAACTTTGTGTTATGGATTGCAAGTTTGTGTTTGAAGGCAAGTACTATGCTCAAAAACAGGGCATGGCTATGGGAAATACCTTCAGCTCCTTACTCAGCAACCTCTATATGGAATTCTATGAGACTAAACTACTTAAAGATATTCTCCCAAATAATGCTAGGTGGTTCAGATACGTAGATGATGTGCATTGTCTTTGGACTAGAGATCACAACATTGATGAGTTCCTACCTAGACTTAATGGTCTGGTACCTTCTATTAAGTTCACAGTACTTAAGTTCCTAGACGTTTTAATCCATCGCATCGACAGAAGATTCAAATTTACAGTCTACAGGAAGACCACCAATGTGTTGTCATACATTCATTATTATTCCAATCATGAATCTAGGGTTAAAAGGAGTGTTTTCCTTACAATGTACCTGAGAGCTTTGCGTATCTGCAGTCCTGAGTATTTAGAATATGAAATCAACAAGATATTTAACATAGCCACAAAACTGAGATATTCCAGGGATTTTGTTGAGAAGACCATACTGTCAGCTAGGAAGACTTTCTGCAGGACTGAACCTAAGAAAACGCCTGACAGGAAAAATGTATTGGTCTTGCCATATAATGACAATTTGGTCTGTCTACATGAGGCACTAAAAAAACTCAATATAAATCTGACTTTCAAAAACACTGGGACAGTGAAAGAGAGATTGATTAATAATGTGGGTGGTGTCTACAAGGTCCCTTGCGCCCTTTGCCCACTCTCATACATTGGTCAGACAGGTAAACCTCTGTATACTAGATATCCTAACACCAGTACTCAGTCAGGACAGGCCAGGTGTCGAATGCGATCTTTAACCATGTCAGCTCTTACAATCACCCACCAGGGTGGGCTGCCACCCAGATAATTGTACCCAACAGTTCCATCATTGAAAGAAACATAATTGAATCCTCCCTTCTGAAACATGATAGGAATGCCATTTATAACTCAAATTATGGGCTGTACAAACTCTATAGTTATTTAGTGGAGTCTGTTGTGCACAGTCTTAAACAACAACGTTATATAAAAGCGCAGGATTGCACCTTATGCCAGGGGGCTTCACGATATTTTGGTTATGTTCGACCAGAGTCTGCACACTGAACATCATGGTACCCCCGTCGTGAACGTCGATATAATATATAACATATTGTTAAATCCGTTGCGAACGTCGATATTTAACATGTTACGTCTACCGTGACCGTCACCGTCGTTATAACACACTCAGCTACTACAGCATACAGGTATCGTAGTGCTACAGGTGGTCTAGGTGGTGTGCTGCAATACAGACTGCAACCTAGGTGAAATAACATCAGTAGTAAGGAACTAGTTATGGGGGTTTATTTAGGTATGAGTGTACATGTGGGATCATGGTAGGACAGCCTAAAAGAAATGCAGAGTGACCTATTGAGGTCCTAACCCATCTAAGTACGGCGGTACAAGGTACACAGTTGATTGCAACATGGTGATTGCAACTAGTTTAGTGGTATATTGAATTAGGTTGTTAGTAATATTTTAATGATAATGATAATAATGATATTAGCGGATGATAGTTGATAATAATAATGGTAATGGTGTTAAATTGCCTAGTTATTATAAGAAAAAAAAAGCCTGAATACGAGAATTCACACAAGTATATTAATTGACACTGAGTATTTCCTGAATATTCTGGAATATTCTGAAACACCGGTATTTAATCACTAACAACACTGCGACTAGTCGAGGACTCGAACCCTTGTCGTTTTGGCCTGCCTCATGGTAAGCAAAAATCACATGACGCTCTAACCCACAGGACCACTCAATCCTACAAGAATCACGCACCCGGCAGAGCTAGGTGTTTTACCGTGATCCGAGGACATCACAAGAAGACAAACAAAACTGTGGTGTAACGATGATGATGGTTATCTCAGAGATCATTACTGAATTGAAATTCCTGTAAAATAAATCTTGAAGTGATTAGTTCACACATTTCCCCCCGGGGATTCCCTAGGCGCTGTGTGACCCTTGCGGGTTCAGCGCTTCCCAACTAGTTTCATACAAAAATAATTCTAGTGTATGTTTTTTTTAACATATAGATCCTAACGAAGGAACACTATCGAGTTGAACATGCCAGGCAGGTTCAACTCGCACCCACCCTTCCAGCCTCAACTTAGAGCTACCCAAAGTTCTTGCCTGGGTGACGCTACCTGGGAGTTTGTCCACTCATCCGGGCTGTTGCTGTGGGCCACTAGCAGCAACAGTCTGGTTGACCAGGCAAGCACCAGACGAGCCTGGCCCATGGCCGGGCGCCGGCAGTAGAAAGACTCTCGGAACTCATCAAAGGTATAAGGTGTCCACAATTTTATTCCAAAACCACAACTTTCCAATAGCCATTCTAAATCTAAATTTCTCCAACTGGAATCCATTGTTGCGAGTAATGTTTTGGTTAGATATTTTCAACATGATATAGTTATCCCCCTTTATTCCTTTATTCCTGTTTTCCACTTGTACACCTGAATCATATCTCCCCTGATTCTCCACCTTTCCCAAGACTGCAGGTTCACTGCTTTTAGCCTATTTTCGTAGAAAAGGTTTCTAATACATGGTATTAACTTCCGTCATCCTTTTTTGTGCATTTACGAGTGCATTTATGTCCGTCCTTTAATGTGATAGTTGAATTAGACTCTCCACTCTGCAGTACGGAGACCAGAACTGCGATGCATGGTTTAAAACAGGCGCTGCTGACTCATGAGGATATATTCCCGAGGATGTTACTGAGGCTACAAGTGCTACTAGGACTACTGGTGTTGGAGCTACAAGTGCTACTAGGACTACTGGTGTTGGAGCCACAAGTGCTACTAGGACTACTGGTGTTGGAGCTACAAGTGCTACTAGGACTACTGGTGTTGGAGCTTCAAGTGCTACTAGGACTACTGGTGTTGGAGCTACAAGTGCTACTAGGACTACTGGTGTTGGAGCTACAAGTGCTACTAGGACTACTGGTGTTGGAGCTACAAGTGCTACTAGGACTACTGGTGTTGGAGCTTCAAGTGCTACTAGGACTACTGGTGTTGGAGCTTCAAGTGCTACTAGGACTACTGGTGTTGGAGCTACAAGTGCTACTAGGACTACTGGTGTTGGAGCTTCAAGTGCTACTAGGACTACTGGTGTTGGAGCTTCAAGTGCTACTAGGACTACTGGTGTTGGAGCTCAAGTGCTACTAGGACTACTGGTGTTGGAGCTTCAAGTGCTACTAGGACTACTGGTGTTGGAGCTACAAGTGCTACTAGGACTACTGGTGTTGGAGCTACAAGTGCTACTAGGACTACTGGTGTTGGAGCTTCAAGTGCTACTAGGACTACTGGTGTTGGAGGTACAAGTGCTACCAACACTCGGGATCTCCTGCAGTGGTAGTGTTGGGTGGGATTGCATGTTAAGAGTCACTGGACGCGAGGGCCTTACCTGAAGAATCAGCTCCCTGTCTGCCAGGAATAATAATGAAGATCTCAGGCAGTCTGCAAGACCTTCCCTCCCCCCCCCCCTCTCACTTCGACTCGCATCAGACAAGTTATCGGGAAACTTTCTGGCTTTCACCACTTGGACTGTGTGTGTGTGTGTGTGTGTGTGTGTGTGTGTGTGTGTGTGTGTGTGTGTTGTGCCAGGACTTCTTCACTTCGACTCTTATTTTCTCTCTCTCTCTGTGTTCCTTCTCCATCATTTAGATCTCTTCCTTTACCCTGCAGCTTCATCTTTCTCTTTGGTTATTCCACCGCTTCTGTTTCTCCTCTTATGATCGCGCATATTAATTTATATTCGGTTTCTACTCGTCTCCCTTCTTCTTTGTCTTTTCTGTTACCGCAGAAACGAACTTAACCAAAAAAAAAAAGAGCACTGTATTACCCTACTAGTCATCTACATCTCTACTACTACACTAGAGCTTGACTATTTTCTACCCTGCTGTATGTCAGCTCTCTGGTGACCACAAGTTCTTTCACTCTTGTAGATTTTGCCCCGAGTTGACTGAACACCGCCACTCACCCTGTGAGTGGACACACCGACATACTCACTGTACATTATTACTACTCTCCAGATACTTGACACAATACTGGCGAAACCACAAGTGTTGTAGGTAGAAAAGATTCTTCATGCAACCTTTCATTAGAAATATTTGGCTCTGGAGAGAGAGCGTAATCAGTGCATAACTGTATAAAATAAATCTACACAGAGCTTTGTCTGTACTTCGTGTATTTTTATCAAACTTGTCGGCAATACGCACCTCCCATTGAAGACCAACGCTAATGGTTTGTGTATAACTTAAAAGCAGTCCACTATGGGTCAATAGAAAATCTTTCTTATATATTAAGCAAAAAAGAGGATTCATCAGCATTGTGCGGGGTAGGGGTCGTCCTAGAAAAGGTTGGAGGGAAGGGGTAAAGGAGGTTTTGTGGGCGAGGGGCTTGGACTTCCAGCAAGCATGTGTGAGCGTGTTAGATAGGAGTGAATGGAGACGAATGGTTTTTGGGACATGACTATCTGTTGGAGTGTGAGCAGGGTAACATTGTGTGAAGGGATTCAGGGAAACCAGTTAATTGATTTAGTTGGACTTGAGTCCTGGAAATGGGAAGTACAATGTCTGCACTTTAAAGGAGGGGTCTGGGATAGTGACAGCTGGGAGGGACAATTCTCAGCTGTCGTATCTGAGCTCCTCTGCAAAGACAGTGATTATGTATGAGTGTGGTGAAAGTGTTGAATGATGATGAAAGTATTTTCTTTTGGGGATTTTCTTTCTTTTGGGTCACCCTGCCTCGGTGGGAGACGGCCGACTTGTTGAAAAAAAAAAAAAAAAAATATATATATATATATATATATAAACACTGATCTCTGGCCGACGGAGACTCGAACCTACGAACCTCATGACAAGGTACGCAGTGCTTTACCGACCGTACCACACTGGTCCAATACCTTGGCATCCAGCTTTCGCTAGACGTTATTCCAAGGCAGCCAGCTTTCAGGCAGGAAGGCTTACAGCTTTTCATCTCATCCCCTGCATGCATCGACACAACTAGAGATTTTACAATGCTAGGAATTCGCAAGAGCAGGCGAAATATTCACAAACACTGATCTCTGGCCGACAAGGTACTGCGTACCTTGTCATGAGGTTCGTAGGTTCGAGTCTCCGTCGGCCAGAGATCAGTGTTTGTGAATATTTCGCCTGCTCTTGATTCTACAATATATATATATATATATATATATATATATATATATATATATATATATATATATATATATATATATATATATAATGTACACAATGCAGTGTTATATATATTGCAACACACGAGGGAGAGGCTGCAGGTTAGCAACGAGGGTGATATTGGAAGACGTCGGGTTGCTTGGCAATTAAGAAGTGAGAGGCAGTGATTATGATAATGAATCATGTGTTATGTTTACTAATCTAACTTGAGTTATTTTATCTACGAGTATAACATTGTAAATAAACACACACACACACACACACACACACACACAATACACACAACTGAGGAGGAAGTGAAGAGGTTACTAAGCGAGCTAGATACCTCAAAGGCGATGGAGCCGGATAACATCTCTCCATGGGTCCTGAGAGAGGGAGCAGAGGAGCTATGTGTACCACTAACAACAATCTTCAACACATCTATCGAAACAGGGCAACTACCTGAGGTATGGAAGACAGAAAATGTAGTCCCAATCTTTAAAAAAGGAGACAGGAACGTAGCACTAAACTACAGACCAGTGTCACTGACATGTATAGTATGCAAGGTCATGGAGAAGAATATCAGGAGAAGAGTGGTGGAACACCTAGAAAGGAATGAGTTTATCAACGACGGCCAACACGGTTTCAGGGATGGGAAATCCTGTGTCACAAACCTACTGGAGTTCTACGACAGGGTGACAGCAGTAACACAAGAGAGAGAGGGGTGGGTAGATTGCATATTCCTGGACTGTAAGAAGGCGTTTGACACAGTTCCACACAAGAGATTAGTGCAGAAGCTGGAGGACCAGGCACGGATAACAGGGAAGGCACTACAATGGATCAGGGAATAACTGTCAGGAAGACAGCAGCGAGTTATGGTACGTGGCGAGGTGTCAGAGTGGGCGCCGGTGACGAGTGGGGTTCCACAGGGGTCAGTCCTAGGACCGGTGCTGTTTCTGATATTTGTGAACGACATGACGGAAGGAATAGACTCCGAAGTGTCCCTGTTTGCAGATGATGTGAAGTTGATGAGAAGAATTCAATCGGACGAGGACCAGGCAGAACTACAAAGGGATCTGGACAGGCTGCAAGCCTGGTCCAGCAATTGGCTCCTGGAGTTCAACCCCACCAAGTGCAAAATCATGAAGATTGGGGAAGGGCAAAGAAGACCGCAGACGGAGTACAGTCTAGGGGGGCAAGAGACTACAAACCTCAATTAAGGAAAAAGATCTTGGGGTGAGTATAACACCAGACACATCTCCTGAGGCGCACATCAACCAAATAACTGCTGCAGCATATGGGCGCTTTGCTAACCTAAGAACAGCATTCCGACATCTTAATAAGGAATCGTTCAGGACCCTGTACACTGTGTACGTTAGGCCCATATTGGAGTATGCAGCACCAGTTTGAAACCCACATCTAGCCAAGCACGTAAAGAAGCTAGAGAAAGTGCAAAGGTTTGCAACAAGACTAGTCCCGGAGCTAAGGGGTATGTCCTACGAGGAGAGGTTAAGGGAAATCGACCTGACGACACTGGAGGACAGGAGAGATAGGGGGGACATGATAACGACATATAAGATACTGAGAGGAATAGACAAGGTTGACAGAGGCAATGTTCCAGAGATGGGACACAGCAACAAGGGGACACAGTTGGAAGTTGAAGACTCAAATGAATCACAGAGATGTTAGGAAGTATTTCTTCAGTCATAGAGTGGTCGGGAAGTGGAATAGCTTGGGAAGCGATGTAGTGGAGGCAGGGTCCATACATAGCTTTAAGGAGAGGTATGATAAAGCTCACTGAGCAGGGAGCGTGACCCAGTAGCGGCCAGTGAAGAGGCGGGGCCAAGAGCTATGAATCGACCCCTGCAACCACAACTAGGTGAATACACACACACACACACACAGAAAGTGATGAATGAAATTAGCACTTAGGACGGTATGTGAGCTATTGACACGGTATCACATAGAAGGAAGGCTACTTAGCAAATTGGAGAAGCAAGCCGAGATAAAAGGGAATACATGAACAATAGGAAAGAATGAATGACTATAAGCCAGAATGAAGCGTTAAGGTGGAGCATCAAGATGAAGGATCCCTGATCCACAAGGATCAGTCTTGGAACCCCTGGTGTTCCTTCGGCATATTAATGACTTGATTAATGGAATTAACGCTTACATATCCTTGTTTGCGGATGATGCCAAAATAATGAAGAGAATATAATTCGGAAAAAGAATGGGAGAAGGATGTAGTAAGACTTGTGCAGACATGGCCGAATATATTTTTAACTAGAAATTAATTAAAAAAGTTTGGACATGAACTAAGAAATAGGCTATGTTGAAAATTGTATAATATACTGACAAGTTGATTAAGACACAGACACAGTTGGGTATCTTTACTGTTGAAACGTTTCGCCTATTGACTGAAGAAGCCTACTGTGTAGGCGAAACGTTTAATCAATAAAGATACCCAACTGTTGCACATGTGTCTTAATTAAGAAACAGACACAGAGATCAAGAACACTAAACTGCACAGCAGAAGAACCATCACAAACATCATTGTCATATCAATAACTCTCGCCGGCTGTGTGCAAAATGTATCGCATTACCAAGATCCCCGGAGGCTGCGCCTGACGCTGCCATGATAGCCGTCGTGACGCTGACGAGGGTAAACAGAAGGAAGTAAAGAGGCGGGGAGTTTCCTGGCTAAGGGCTGCAGCTGCTGTTTATTATTATTAATGTTTAATAGTGTTAAACCGTGTATAGTAAGGATATACAGGAGGCAGCAGCACCACAATGTGCATAGCAGGGGGATGAGGCAGGGAAAATATACAGATTATGTTACATAAGAGTATGAGAGGAGCACTACAGAAGGTGTATTGGTCCATACATAAGAACATGAAGAAGAAGCATTGCAGTAGGCCTACTGGTACATGCCAGACAGGTTCACAGTCACCTACTGGTCTAAGTTAGTCAAGTCCAAGTCACATACACACCCACCCACCCTCACTCAGTACTATGAAGATATCTCTCAAACTATGTCGTGTATATGTGTAGAGCAGTGGGTCTTAGCCTGGGTTCCATCGAACACCAGGGGTTCGGTGAGTCAGTCTCAGGGGTTTAGCGGAGAACACACACACACACACAACACACAACACACAACACACACACACAACACACACACAACACACACACACAACACACACACACATACACACACACACACACACACACACACACACACACACACACGGGAAGTGGAATAACTTGGGAAGCGATGTAGTGGAGGCAGGTTCCATACATAGCTTTAAGAAGAGGTATGATAAAGCTCATGGCGCAGGGAGAGTGACCCAGTAGCGGCCAGTGTAGAGGCGGGGCCAGGATCTATGTCTCGACCCCTGCAACCACAACTAGGTGAGTACAACTAGGTGAGTACACACACGGGTACATTTCTGTACCCGGGGAACTGAAGCAAGCAATTGCCATGCACTTAGATGAACTGGCAAAGTCTCTGGACGGATACTTGCCCACCAGAGAGTCACATCCAGCATGGGTGAGACAGCCGTTCACGTTCAGTGTTGCCACACCAGATGTCAATGATGAATATCTCGACGAAATCACTGACCTTCAGCAGAGTCAGGTTCAACAACAACTCTTCAGAACAACATCGCTCTCAACGCTTTGGTGTCACCAAATCTTAGCGTAGCCTCTTATTGCTAAGAAAGCCCTTGAGATACTCACGCCATTTGTTACGACGTATCTTTGCGAGCAATCCTTTTCCAGGATGGTAGACATCAAAACAAAGAAAAGGAATAAACTTTGCTGCTAAAATGATATGAGAGTGGCACTTGTCAAGGTGAGAGTGGCACTTGTCAAGGTGAGAGTGGCACTTGTCAAGGTGAGAGTGGCACTTGTCAAGGTGAGAGTGGCACTTGTCAAGGTGAGAGTGGCACTTGCCAAGGTGAGAGTGGCACTTGTCAAGGTGAGAGTGGCACTTGCCATGGTGAGAGTGGCACTTGTCATGGTGAGAGTGGCACTTGTCAAGGTGAGAGTGGCACTTGTCAAGGTGAGAGTGGCACTTGTCAAGGTGAGAGTGGCACTTGCCAAGGTGAGAGTGGCACTTGTCATGGTGAGAGTGGCACTTGTCAAGGTGAGAGTGGTACTTGCCAAGGTGAGAGTGGCACTTGTCAAGATGAGAGTGGCACTTGCCAAGGTGAGAGTGGCACTTGCCAAGGTGAAAGTGGCACTTGCCAAGGTGAAGCCTTGGTCACATTGATTTGCAGATTTGATTGAAATCATATTTTGAAGTAATCATATTTCCTTTTTCCAGTTACGAAGGTTCGGTGAATGCATGGATGAACCTTGCGGGGTTCAGAACCTCCAGCAAGGTTAAGAACCACTGGTCTAGAGAGAGAGAGACCATCCATACTATATCTAGATATTTTTTCGGTCAAAAACCATCACGAAGAGGATAAAAATGGAGGACTCAGAGCGGTTATAATTCAATATTTTCCAACGGACAAAGATCATGCACCCAGCAGAGCTAGGTGTTGTTCGTGATCCGAGGACACTCGTGGTAGTGGTAGGCTCAAGGCTGGCTGCAGTTTGGTAAATGTTTCAATACCACTTGTTTCGTGGTTTCATTACTATAGAAACTGCTTGTGGAGGATGGTATTCAAACGGGAAGTGGTTGAAATCAGCCTTGAGCTTACCACTATCACGAGTGTTCTCGAATCATGAACAACACCTAGCTCTGCTGGGTGCGTGATCTTTGTAGGATCGCTGGTTGAGTGGTTAAGGCGATGTGAACATTGTTCTGTCTTTTGAGGCGGAAAAATGTGTCGAAGGATCTAATCCCGGCTGGCCGCAGTTTGGTAAATGACATATATGTCGTGCCGAATAGGTAAAACTTGCGATTTTGGCTTAAATAGCAACGCTCTTCTTGCCATATAAGACAAGCGAAAATTTGTGTATGCAATAATTTCGCAAAAATCCTTCTGAATCTAACGAAAAAAAATATATTTCATTGTGTTTGTTTATTATTAAATTATTGTAAACGTATCTAAAATATATTTAGTTGGAATAGGCTAAATTAAATTGCGCTTGTTATAATAAGGTTAGGTAAGTTTGGTAAGTTTTGGTACAAAATTATAAATGTTTACAATAACATAAATGAAAAAAATATATCTTTAAACGTATAAGAGAAAATTTTAGAAAGGACTTAATTTTAAATGAGTTCTTGCTAATTGAAGTTGCAGACAGTTGCTGACACTACCTGAATAAGATGATAGTTTGTTGGCTTCCTATTGTAACCAACACAGCCAAGACCCTAGTAGTGGTAGCGTGTGTGTGTGTGTGTGTATATATATATATATATATATATATATATATATATATATATTATATATATATATATAATAATATACATACAGTACCTGAAGATTTTAAGTAATATATTTTAATTTGGGAATCGCAGCGATAGTTCCAATACTTGGATTAAAAGTCCAAGAAAAAAATCACGAATACAACAAAGAACACGTAAATTATTCCGTTGTGTGTGTGTGTTGCTCCAAACCTGTATGGATCATTCACTAAGGGCTCTACCCTACGTCCGTTAATCGCCGAAGTCATGAATACAAAAATACGATGGAAAAAGTAAAGGAGAGAGATGAAACTGAACTAGAAATCTTTTAAGGCGAATTAAAAAGGATTTTTTAACGAATGAGTAGACGAGGAACATTAAAATAAAAGGAATAATAGAATGTAAAGGGAATATAAGATGAAAGGAAGAGTGAGGTCGAGACTTGGATGTGGTCGAGACTTGGATGTGGTCGAGACTTGGATGTGGTCGAGACTTGGATGTGGTCGAGACTTGGATGTGATCGAGACTTGGATGTGGTCGAGACTTGGATGTGGTCGAGACTTGGATGTGGTCGAGACTTGATGTGTCGAGATTGATGGTCGAGACTTGGATGTGGTCGAGACTTGGATGTGGTCGAGACTTGGATGTGGTCGAGACTTGGATGTGGTCGAGACTTGGATGTGGTCGAGACTTGGATGTGGTCGAGACTTGGATGTGGTCGAGACTTGGATGTGGTCGAGACTTGGATGTGGTCGAGACTTGGATGTGGTCGAGACTTGGATGTGGTCGAGACTTGGATGTGGTCGAGACGTCGTTGTGGTCGAGACATCGATGTGGTAAAGACGTCGATCATAGACACATCCCTCCCGAGAATCTCTTGAGTAGCCGTGGCACTGGGGCTGCGGTCTGGGTGGCAGGAGGGACTCCAGAGAGACCACCGGCCCTGACACCAGAGCGTCGACGACGATTGTATCTAACTGCTACACCACTGAAGAAGACTCGTCGCGCCCTTGTCACTGGACTGCCCTTGCCATAGGGCTGTAAACGACACTCCACTTGACACAAAGACGGCTCACAGCGCCCTTGTCATAAGGCTGCCACCCCCATAGGGCTGTAAACGATGCACCACTTGAACAAACTCCTACACTCCTTCGGGAGCCACTGCCGGGTCACCATATGGAGAAGATCCAGGTCAGGACCCGTCCTGGCAAACCTGCATGAATGAGACTTCGATTTGTTCGAGACTTCGATGTGGTCAAGACTTCGATGTGGTCAAGACTTCGATGTGGTCGAGACTTCGATGTGGTCAAGACTTCGATGTGGTCAAGACTTCGATGTGGTCAAGACTTCGATGTGGTCGAGACTTCGATGTGGTCAAGACTTCGATGTGGTCGAGACTTCGATGTGGTCAAGACTTCGATATGGTCAAGACTTCGATGTGGTCAAGACTTCGATGTGGTCAAGACTTCGATGTGGTCAAGACTTCGATGTGGTCGAGAATGAGATGTGGACATCGTCAAGCACTTCACTATGGCAGCTTCAAAGTTTTCCTTCCAACAGGGCTGGAGTTACTGTTATTTGGGATGTACTGTTATTTGGGATGTACTGTTGTTTAGGATGTACTGTTGTTTGGGATGTACTGTTGCTTGGGATGTACTGTTGCTTGGGATGTACTGTTGTTCGGGATGTACTGTTGCTTGGGATGTACTGTTGTTTGGGATGTACTGTTGTTTGGGATGGATGTACTGTTGCTTGGGATGTACTGTTGTTTGGGATGTACTGTTGTTTGGGATGGATGTACTGTTGTTTGGGATGTACTGTTGTTTGGGATGTATTGTTGTTTGGGATGTACTGTTGTTTGGGATGTACTGTTTTTTGGAAGGTACTGTTGCTTGGGATGTACTGTTGCTTAGGATGTACTGTTGCTTGGGATGTACTGTTGCTTGGGATGTACTGTTGTTTGGGATGTACTGTTGTTTGGAATGTACTGTTGCTTGGGATGTACTGTTGTTTGGGATGTACTGTTGCTTGGGATGTACTGTTGTTTGGGATGGATGTACTGTTGTTTGGTTGTACTGTTGTTTGGGTTGTACTGTTGTTTGGGTTGTACTGTTGTTTGGGTTGTACTGTTGTTTGGGTTGTACTGTTGTTTGGGTTGTACTGTTGTTTGGGTTGTACTGTTGTTTGGGATGTACTGTTGTTTGGGATGTACTGTTGTTTGGGTTGTACTGTTGTTTGGGTTGTACTGTTGTTTGGGTTGTACTGTTGTTTGGGTTGTACTGTTGTTTGGGTTGTACCGTTGTTTGGGATGTACTGTTGTTTGGGTTGTACTGTTGTTTGGGATGTACTGTTGTTTGGAATGTACTGTTGTTTGGGTTGTACTGTTGTTTGGGTTGTACTGTTGTTTGGGTTGTACTGTTGTTTGGGTTGTACTGTTGTTTGGGTTGTACTGTTGTTTGGGTTGTACTGTTGTTTGGGTTGTACTGTTGAACAGTTACAAGAACACAGATTCACAAAACATTGATATAAGAGAAGGGAGAAGGAGAAGGAGAGAAAGAAATGGGAGAAGGGGAAGATAGAGAGGGGAGGGGGCTTGGGAGGGAAAGGAAGGAAGAAAGAAAAGAAGGAAGGAAGGAAAGGGAATGGAAGGCGTTGGTCTGAGACGCTTCATCGAGTTCTCATCAGCTCACTATAAAAGATGTTGACACAAGAGGGAGGAGGGAGAGTGTGGGGAGGGGCGGAGCCATCACTTCTTCCTGTCTGTGTCGTCTTCCTGTCCGTGTCTTCCTCCTGTCTGTGTCGTCTACCTGTCCGTGTCTTCCTCCTGTCTGTGTCGTCTCCTGTCCGTGTCTTCCTCCTGTCTGTGTCGTCTACCTGTCCGTGTCTTCCTCCTGTCTGTGTCGTCTTCCTGTCCGTGTCCCTGTCTGTGTCGTCTTCCTCCTGTCTGTGTCGTCTTCCTGTCCGTGTCTTCCTCCTGGCTGTGTCGTCTTCCTCCTGGCTGTGTCGTCTTCCTGTGTCGTCTTGCCTGACTGCGCTTTCACTTTGATGATTAAGATCCACGTACAACACTCGGGTATCTACGCCTGCTCAAAAGGCTTCTTCAGTCGAATACAGGAGACAGTAGTAGTAGTAGTTTTGATGTGATCAGTCCCGTTAGTCTTGGTAGAAGGTGGTCAGTCCCCTCCCCCTGGGTAATTAAAGGAGGTGGTATCGTAATCTTGAACACTGACGATTACAGGAACAAAATGTTCTATCTACTTAATGACTCAGATACCTACAAACCTCTCACAACAAATCAAGTGGACAACCTCACCAAAACATTTCTACACAGGACTCGCGTCATTCTGAGGGACTCAGTACAAGGGAAGAAACTTGTGCACACCATTCCCAGCAACCCCAGACCTGCCAGAATGTACGGCCTGCCAAAAACTCACAAGCCAGGTATCCCACTGTGGCCCATATCCTCGGGAATAGGCAGTGGTAGAGATGTATCGGATGTGAAAATTTAGATATATCGCGGATGCGGATGTGTATAAGGATGTCTTACTTATTTTGCGGATGGGGATGTAAGAAATTGTGCGGATGTTTCTCGGATTTCGGATGCGGATGCGTATGCGGATATCAGTTTACAGTAAAATGCGGATGTAAGAAATTGTGCGGATGTTCCGCGGATGCGGATATCCGATACATCACCAGGCAGTGCTCCCCACCAACTCTCAGGGATCCTCGATAAACACCTCTCTAAATGTAATTTAAGGGTCTTCAATGTTTCTTCATGCGGAAGATTTCTAATGCTATGTATTAATTTAGTCATTCTACGCTGAATGTTTTCTAACGAATTTATATCCATTCTGTAATATGGAGACCAGAACTGAGCTGCGTAATCTAGGTGAGGCCTTACTAATGATGTATAAAGCTGTAATATAACCTCTGGACTTCTGTTGCTAACACTTCTTGATATAAATCCCAGTAATCTATTTGCCTTATTACGTACGCTTAGGCACTGCTGTCTTGGTTTAAGGTTGCTGCTTACCATCACCCCCAAGTCCTTCTCGCAATCTGTATTGGACTGAAGAAGTCACTAGTTGGCGAAACGTTTCCTCAAAGATTCCCAAATGTTACACAATTGTCTCATTCTTCAAATTGTCAGTTTTTCAACCATTTACCTCACTACTCACGTCGCGTACATTACTGTCACCTGACTGACTGACTGACTGACTGACTGTCTGTCTGTCTGTCATCATTATCGATGGGTAACATCGATAATGAATTGGGCTAATATTTTGTATTGGGTTTGGGTTTGACAAGGACCTGCCAAGTATGGGCCAGTAGTCCTGCTGCAGTGTTCCTCCTTTCTTATATTCTTGTATCACCTGACAAGTCACAGTCACGTCTCCCCCCGTGAGTGAGACTCATCCACACACACACACACACACACACACACACACACACACACACACACACACACACACACACACACACACCTCACACACACACACACACACACACACACACACACACACACACACACACCTCTCACACACACACACACACACACACCACACCTCACACACACACACACGCACCTCACACACACACACCTCACATACACGCACCTCACACACACGCAACTCACACACGCACCTCACACACACACACACCTCACACACACGCACCTCACACACACACACCTCACACACACACACACACACACACACACACACTTAAGATAAAGCTCACGGAGCAGGGAGAGCAGAGACCCGGTAGCGGACAGTGCAGAGGCGGGGCCAGGAGCTGAGCCTCGACCCCTGAAACCACAATTAGGTGAGTACAATTAGGTGAGTACACACCTCACACATTCTTTCCCCAGACTCCACACAGCGTCCGTCACGTGGACACAAACACAAGCACCTGTCTTTAAATGAAATAACACGCATAGTCAGGATTGTTTACGCAGCTGATTGTTAGTTTAGTGGTGACAAAGGTACCTGCATAAATGTATATCATGACGCAGTTGATCATATACATTGCAGATGCTTTCTAATCACGCTTGCAACGTGAATAAATGATTTATTTAATATTTATCTGATTTTAAGTGCAATGCGAGGCAAAACAAGGGAATATCACTACTCTTTGGTGCGATATTCCGGGTAGTACTCTACACCACTATTAGCGGACAGAGAATCGAGCCTTCAACACACCTTGTGCTGAATGGCCCACGCGAGTTTAGCGCTTCGTCAACTGGCAGTACTCGATGCTGCAGAAGTGTCCTGCGGCTTCTGTTAGAAGGTACAGATATGGATTTACCTGATATTTACCCGTGACCTGTCTCGAGAGTTCCCCCCTCCATCCGGGTCTGGCATCTCTGCTGGCTGCCTGGTCAACCAGGCTGTGGCTGCCTGTTATTTCCCGTTACAAAATGAATTATGTAGTTACATTTAGCGTGGGGATGAGGCTGGGAGACTGGCACAGCAACATCAACAGCAGGAACAGCAGCAGTGCTGCACTGGCAGCGATATGCGCAGTTACACTACAACGGAACAAGCGATCACCGCATTTTTATTTTAAATAGTTATACAGTAAGTGTACACAGCGGCGTGTAGAAATGTAGAGTCAGTTTGTGGACGTTACACACTGACATAACTTCCCTATGTTTCACTATAGGTTAGGCTACAGCAGGTTACGAAATGCTGTAATTAAGGGCATATTTACCACTGAAATATATACAGGTGTACAGATGTCGTCTCGCGTAATCCCATTAATATTGATAGAGTACTGATGCCACAGGTATCATCATGGAGAGTCATTCATGTACAGGAACATATGTTTCATATACACCCGGTGTCAAGCATGAGGGGGAAGGGGAGGCAGGCTGAGGGCAGGCCAGGCAGGCTGAGGGCAGGCCAGGCAGGCTGAGGGCAGGCTAGGCAGGCTGAGGGCAGGCCAGGCAGGCTACCTTCCTGCATCCCAGGTACTGTTTGTTTAACTGGTTTGCCTGACCACGTTATTAAGTCAACCTAAGTACTGTAAATTGGTGGGAAGGAGGGAGGGAAGAAGGGAGGAGGGAAGGAGGGAGGGAAGAAGGGAGGAAGGGAAAGAGAGAGGGAGGGAAAGAGAGACGGAGGGAGGGAGAAAGAGGGGGTGGTGGGAGGGAGAGAGGAGGGTGGAATGGAGAATGGGAGAGAGAGAGAGGGAAGGAGGGAGAGAGATAGAGAGAGGGAAGGAGGGAGAGAGAAGAGGGTGGGAGGGAGGTGAAGACTAGGGTCTAGGCAAGAAAGGGACGACGCAAGGCACCTTAGGGAAGAGGGAAGGGATGGAAAGTGCAGGAAATGACGTGTGAAAGGAGGGGGAGGGGAAGGGAGGGATGAAAATGAGATGGAAGTTACAAAAAAAAAAAACAGGTCAGGGATAAAAATGAAACAAAAAATATTAAGTCGAGTTCTCACTAAAAAAAAAAAAAAGATACCTTTCAAAACTATCATTTCTGTCGATCTTATATTATATATATATATATATATATATATATATATATATATATATATATATATATATATATATATATATATATATATATATATATATATATATGCAAAACAACCACTATGAAAAATAGAAGAATTCCAAGCGCTTTCGTGACTAGTCACGAAAGGCTAAATCTTCTATTTTCATATGGTGTTTTCATATTTTGATATCACCTGTTTACTGTGATCTTTTTGCATATATATATATATATATATATATATATATATATATATATATTATATATATATATATATATATATATATATATATATATATATATATATATATCTTTAACCTACTACCTGGGGATATAATACTGCCGAAAGAGTGGTTAGAATTTTTAAAGAGGAAATTGGTGGTTTTGATAATGACCTGTGTTCGTAGGGAGTGATTTCTGTGTGCAGATTAGGGACCAGTCCCTCAGGATCTTCCAGGTGTAGATTATGATGTATCTCTCTCGCCTGCGCTCCAGTGAATACAAGTCAAGTGCTTCCAGGCGTTCCCAGTGGTGAAATCGCAGATCTTGAGAATGTACAGAGAACCTTTACTGCACGTATAAGTTCCATCAAACACCTTAACCACTGAGAACGCTGGAAGCGCTTGACTTGTACTCACTGGAGCGCAGGCGAGAGAGATATATTATAATCTATATTTGGAAGATCCTGGAGGGACTGGTCCCTAATCTGCACACAGAAATCACTCCCTACGAAAGCAAAAGACTTAGCAGGCGATGCAACATACGTCCAAAGAAAAGTAGGGGCACCATTAGTACACTAAGAGAAAACACAGTATGTATCCGGGGCCCAAGACTGTTCAACAGCCTCCCACCAACCATAAGGAGAATTACCAATAAACCCCTGGTTGTCTTCAAGAGGGAGCTGGACAGATACTTAAAGTCAGTGCCGGATCAGCCGGGCTGTGGTTCGTACGTGGGACTACATGCAGCCAGCAGTAACAGCCTAGTTGATCAGGCCCTGATCCATCGTGAGGCTTGGTCGTGGACTGGGCCGCGGGGGCGTTGATCCCCTGAATTCCCTCCAGGTAGACTCCAGGTAGCATGTATGGGCCAGTAGGCCTGCTGCAGTGTTCCTCCGTTCTTATGTTACATAACAGCTCAAGATGCCGGATTAGCGATGTTGTGGTGGTCTCAGTAGGCCTGCGGGATACTAGTAGCAACAGCCTCAAGTATCACCTCGCATCCGTTAGAATAGCTGCTATGTGAACTCGATACCTCAAAAGCGGTGGGACCGGACAACATTTCTCTGTGGGTCCTTAGAGAGGGAGCAAAGATGTTGTGTGTGCCACTAACAAAAATCTTCAACACATCCATTGAAACTGGGCAACTACCTGAGGCGTGGAAGATGGCAAATGTAGTTCCAATTTTTAAGAAAGGAGACAGACACGAGGCATTAAACTATAGACCTGTGTCACTGACGTGTATAGTATGCAAATTCATGGAGAAGATCATCAGGAGGAGAGTGGTGGAGCACCTAGAAAGACACAAGCTTATAAACGACAACCAGCACGGTTTCAGGGAAGGAAAATCCTGTGTCACAAACCTACTGGAGTTTTATGACAAGGTAACAGAAGTAAGACACGAGAGAGAGGGGTGGATAGACTGCATTTTCTTGGACTGCAAGAAGGCGTTCGACACAGTTCCTCACAAGAGGTTAATGCAAAAGCTAGAGGATCAGGCACACGTAACAGGAAAGGCACTGCAATGGATCAGAGAATATCTGACAGGAGGCAACAACGAGTCATGGTACGTGACGAGGTGTCAGAGTGGGCACCTGTGACGAGTGGGGTTCCACAAGGGTCAGTCCTAGGACCTGTACTGTTTTTGGTATATGTGAATGACATAACGGAAAGGATAGACTCAGAAGTGTCCCTGTTTGCAGATGATGTGAAGTTAATGAGAAGAATTAAATCTGTCGAGGATCAGGCAGGACTACAAAGAGACCTGGACAGGCTACAAGCCTGGTCCAGTAACTGGCTCCTTGAATTTAACCCTGCCAAATGTAAAGTCATGAAGATCGGGGAAGGGCAAAGAAGACCGCAGACAGAGTATAGTCTAGGTGGCCAAAGACTGCAAACCTCACTCAAGCAAAAAGATCTTGGGGTGAGTATAATACCGAGCACATCTCCTGAGGCACACATCAATCAGATAACTGCTGCAGCATACGGGCGGCTGGCAAACCTAAGAATAGCGTTCCAATACCTCACTAAGGAATCATTCAAGACTCTGTACACCATATACGTCAGGCCCATACTGGAGTATGCAGCACCAGTTTGGAACCCACACCTGGTCAAGCACGTCAAGAAATTAGAGAAAGTGCAAAGGTTTGCAACAAGACTAGTCCCAGAGCAAAGGGGATTGTCCTACGAAGAAAGGTTAAGGGAAATCGGCCTGACGACACTAGAGGACAGGAGGGTTAGGGGAGACATGATAACGACATATAAAATACTGCGAGGAATAGCTAAGGTGGACAGAGACAAGATGTTCCAGAGAGGGGACACAGAAACAAGGGGTCACAATTGGAAGTTGAAGACTCCTATGAGTCAAAGGGATGTTAGGAAGTATTTCTTCAGTCATAGAGTTGTCAGGAAGTGGAATAGCCTAGAAAGCGACATAGTGGAGGCAGGAACCATACATAGTTTTAAGACGAGGTTTGATAAAGCTCATGGAGCAGGGAGAGAGAGGACCTAGTAGCAATCAGTGAAGAGGCGGGGCCAGGAGCTATGAATCGACCCCTGCAACCACAAATAGGTGAGTACAAATACGTGAGTACACACACACACACACACACACGGGGTACCTCGTTAGTTAACTTGTATATTTATTTACAGCTGTGTCGTGTCTGTGGCAAGATGTCTCGTGTATAATGGGAAAAATAAACTTTGTGCTCAGTATGTTGTGAGTTGTGGCCACGACACACTGATGTATTGTGAGATGTTGAGCAACCAGAGGGAACCAGAGGGTCGGGATACAGGGAGGCTGGAGGGAACCAGAGGGTCGGGATAGAGGGAGGCTGGAGGGAACCAGAGGGTCGGGATAGAGGGAGGCTGGAGGGAACCAGAGGGTCGGGATAGAGGGAGGCTGGAGGGAACCAGAGGGTCGGATAGAGGAGGCTGGAACCAGAGGTCAGGATGGAGAGCTGGAGGGAACCAGAGGGTCGGGATAGAGGAAGCTGGAGGGAACCAGAGGGTTGGGATAGAGGGAGGCTGGAGGGAACCAGAGGGTCGGGATAGAGGGAGGCTGGAGGGAACCAGAGGGTCTGGATGGAGGGAGGCTGGAGGGAACCAGAGGGTTGGGATAGAGGGAGGCTGGAGGGAACCAGAGGGTCAGGATGGAGGGAGGCTGGAGGGAACCAGAGGGTCGGGATAGAGGGAGGCTGGAGGGAACAAGAAGGTCGGGATAGAGGGAGGCTGGAGGGAACCAGAGGGTCAGGATAGAGGGAGGCTGGAGGGAACCAGAGGGTCGGGATAGAGGGAGGCTGGAGGGAACCAGAGGGTCGGGATAGAGGGAGGCTGGAGGGAACCAGAGGGTCGGGATAGAGGGAGGCTGGAGGGAACCAGAGGGTCGGGATAGAGGGAGGCTGGAGGGAACCAGAGGGTCAGGATAGAGGAGGCTGGAGGGAACCAGAGGGTCAGGGATAGAGGAGGCTGGAGGGAACCAGAGGGTCGGATAGAGGGAGGCTGGAGGGAACCAGAGGGTCGGGATAGAGGGAGGCTGGAGGGAATCAGAGGGTCGGGATAGAGGGAGGCTGGAGGGAACAAGAAGGTCGGGATGGAGGGAGGCTGGAGGGAACCAGAGGGTCAGGATGGATGGAGGCTGGAGGGAACCATAGGGTCAGGATGGAGGGAGGCTGGAGGGAACCAGAGGGTCAGGATGGAGGGAGGCTGGAGGGAACCAGATGGTCGGGATGGAGGGAGGCTGGAGGGAAAGAGAGGGTCGGGATGGAGGGAGGCTGGAGGGAACAAGAGGGTCGGGATGGAGGGAAGCTGCAGGAAAAGAAAATAACGAAGCTCCTGGAGAGCGAAACGTTGCCACAGTAAAATATCACATTAGTTGCACATGTGTCCTTTTATCATTATTACTGTTGCAAACGTGATTTGTATATCAGCTTGTTGATGCTGTACAAGTATACCATCAAGCAGTCTTGGTCAGTTGCCCTTCAGAAATATACTTCGACAGTGCCTGAAGGAAAACATAACAAAGCTGACCTCCTAGCCGTGAGAGCACAACAAGATGGAGACTTCCTAGCTGTCACTTATGTTTAATTGGGGATTCACCTCGACCCAACCATAATTTTTAAAGGGGTGGCCCGGTAACCCAGCGGAAGGCCTCGGTCAGATGACCAAAAGTTCCAGCAACGAGTCATCATATGACTTAAGACGGGCGTCAGGAAACACCTGTCCTGATTCTTAACAAATCTTACCTAACCTCGACCCCTCAGACCATTTGCACTGGTGTAGCTCTTCACCTAGCTGCTCCCATTTTCACCGGCAAACCTATTTGGGATACATTGTTTCACCTGTCACCGGTCAGAAGAAAACACCGCAACACTCGACGAAGTCAACGATATCAAGCGAAGCCTCGCCACAGCCCGTTCCATCTATCAGAGCGGGAACCTCAGCTAACCAGACCTGACGGCAACCAGAAAACCACCGGGATGGAGTCCCCATGCTACCCTGGCAACACAGTTAACCTATTGCGTTGTGCCTCTACAATGGCGGACACCCGATACATCGAATTTGAACAGGGTTGTACTGCCAGTTTCAGTAAATATAGGTTTTATGATGTCATTCAATCGTGTTCCCTCTCTTTCACATCACCAGCAAGGTCAACCAATGACTTTGAAGAGTTTCGAGAGTTTCACTACTCTCGGAGAGCCCAGCCATGGGCCAGGCTCGTCTGGTGCTTGCCTGGTCAACCAGGCTGTTGCAAAACAGCCTGGGGGTTTATATATATATATATATATATATATATATATATATATATTATCAATAACAACACTGTGACTAGCCGAGGACTCGAACCCATGCCGTTTTGGCTCTCCTCATGGTGAGCGAAAATTACATGATGCTCTAACCCACAAAAAGCAGTTGTCGGCGCCTATGCGGTCTCTGATTGGTCCATCTCCATGGTGGAGGGAGGAGCTTGAGGGGGCGGATGAGCCTCTTTCGATTTATAAAACAAATTAAAATCGAAAAATTATGGAAAAAAAAAAATTCTTACCAAAAAATAGTGCATAATTTTGGCAACAAGTTGATGCAATCTGTTTATTTCTATCATATTTCTAAGAATGTTTATTCTAAAAAGTATTTTTTTTTGTTTTTGTGTCAGCAAAAAGACCTGTTGGCAATTCGTCAGTTTTTTTTTTTACCCCTAAAATTGTGATTTTTATGATTTTTTCACTTGAAATACACTGTATGGCAACCTCTGTGAGGCGTGGTGTAGTGAGCTGCGGCAGACACAGCTCTTAGTGGCCCTGCAGCCTCTGATAAGCATGGTGGGGTGTACTGCACTGAAAGGTGGCGGGCGATTTCCTAAGATTTTTACATTTACATAATTATCAATATCTCAGGAATAAGTTATTGCCATTATAATCCCCCTCATGCAAAGAGCATTTATCAGAGCATCATGATTCTTTCGTAGGTTATTGATGAATGATGGTTCTATCGAACTAGAGAGCGATTTTGAGATATGTTTTACGGTTTCTTGTTTGTGATTTTTGTTTTCCCACAAAAATTAAAAAAAAAAAAAACACGTATTTCAACATTTTGTATAATGCAATCTATTGACAGAAAGCTCATACCACTCTGTAGTTCCATAACCTAACTCTTCGTCTTTCATCTGATCTCAACTAGAACATATGTCTTACTAATTTTATTGACAGGGGATTGCCATAAGCCTTATCAAATAGGGCATTTTTTTTTTTATAACTCAAAGGCAAAACGTCACTAAAAACTCAATGTCTATTAATGAAATGCTGCTTAATTCAATGACAATATTCCCATTGAAATATTTTCATAATCAAAGAAGCAAGGTCGACTTCGTTCATCCCCCCCTTGAGGTGGTGGTGGTGGTAGTGGTGCAGCAGGCGTGGTGATGTTTAATGGTTCGCTGGTGCACTTGATAATGTCT
>WNWK01002288.1:95000-210000 GCA_009830355.1 Cherax destructor
GGGGGTTGATGTGGGTGTTTTTATTCTTGGTGTTTACTCACCTAGTTGTGGCTGCAGGTGGTTACCTGGAATCACTCCCGGAGTCACCCTCCTCCTCCCCCGCGGCTTGGTCCCAGACCAGGCCTCCTGGTTGCTGGGCTGATCGATCAAACTGTTAATGCTCGCAGCTTGCAATCCAACGTATGCACCACAACCCGGGTGATCAGGAACTGTTTTTGAGGAATCTGTCGAGTTCCCTTAACACTGAAGCTCTCTCAGTGTACTCAACGCTCCGCTGCTCTTCATTGTAAGTGTCCTACACCGTCTACCAAGCCTATTGTGTTCATAAGTAGTAATTTCGGTGTGCAGGTTTGGACCCAAGGTGTAGATTATGATGTATCTTTTTTGTTTACGTTCTAAAAAGTACAGCTCTAGGGACTTCAAGGGCTCTCAGTAATACAGATGTTTCACGAGCTGTGAAGGTTCTCTGTACATTTTCCAGCTCAGCTGTTCAGAGCACAGCAATATACCAGCCTAGAGAGAACAAGTGACTTGAAGAATATCATCATTGGCTTGGAACCTCTTGTTTTGAAGGTTCTAATTATCCAACCTATCATTTCTCTTGAAGTTGTGATAATAACGTTGTTGTGCTCCTTGAATGTGAAATCGTCTGACATTATCACCCCCAGGTCTCTCTGAATTGATTTACATTATATTGAGTGGTTTGATTTTGCCTTGTACTCTGATCTTTTTTTTTATTTCCTCCATTCTTTCCTGGTGTATCATATTGTTGTCAGTGACCCACTGGAAGACTTAGATGATATGAGCTGGAGGCTCGCCATGTCTTCTATGGATGCCACTTTCATATAGACTCCAGTATCGTCTGCAAAAGATGATACAGTGCTATGAGAAATGAGGAAGAAAAGTGGGGCGAGTACCAGGCCTTGATTTCACTCCGTTTACTATTCATCTTTGGGCTCTACTTCTGAGGAAATTAAAAATCCATTTGCCCACCTACTCAGTTATTCCTTTTGCAGGCATTTTGTGTGCAATTACTCCATGGTCGCACTTGTCAAAGGCTTTTGAAAAAGTCAGTGTACGTATACTACATCTGCATTTTGTCTGTCTTCAGTTGTATGTCGTAATGGGGCAGCTGTAGCAAAAGACAGGAGCCACCTGTTCTGAACCCGAGTTACCCTGGGTTGTGCAACTGCTGCGATTCCATGTGACTGGTAATCTTGCTTCTTGAAACCCTTTCAAATATCTTGATAATATGCGATGTTAGGGCTATTAGTATGCGATGTTAGGGCTATTAGTATGCGATGTTAGGGCTATTAGTATGCGATGTTAGGGCTATTAGTATGCGATGTTAGGGCTATTAGTATGCGATGTTAGGGCTATTAGTATGCGATGTTAGGGCTATTCAAATATCTTGATAATATGCGATGTTAGGGCTATTAGTATGCGATGTTAGGGCTATTAGTCAATGCTTTACTACCATCTTTATGGAGTGGGGTAATATCAGTGTTTTTTAATGACTGAGGGTTAACTCCATGCTTTAAAAAAATGGTGTGAGGGAAAAGTTCATTATATAGGAGTGGGAGTATGAGTGGTGGTGGTTTGTTGGGTGGTATGCTTGTTCTGTAAGGTGTGAGCATCGTTACCGCTACTCCCCTCTTCTCCCCCTCCTCCACCCGGTGGGAGTTGACGTGTGACCCTCCGACCAGTTGACAGTCACTTGACTTTTGGCTCCCATCAAGTCTGTAAGTATTCAATCCACTCCTGTTTAATAATATATTTTGTGTGTTGTTTGATTTAGTTTAATCAAGAGCTTCACTCTTGTTTAGGTTTATATTCTGGTAATTCATCCTGACCTAATTTGGACTTACGGAGAGTAACGTAATCACATTTGTCCTCAACAATTTTTTTAAAGGCAGTACGCCTATCATGTGAGTGATTTCTTGATTGTCGGCTCGGGTCATCCGACACAGGCGAGATAAGAGGGCTAACACGATCTAGGATTAGATCAGAGACTTAATCTGGCATCAGTACTTAAACTGGTCCCCTTCCGCTCGTAGCTGACACGCAATCCATCTTCATACCATCCTAAAGCCGTTCTCCAGGTGTCACCCCACCAAAGTTATATTGTGGTTCACGACTGGCGACTCTACTGCTTCAGAAGGGTTGTCAGAGGATCCCAGTACTTCGGTTCTTCAGAATCCCTACTCATGTTGGGGTCACTCTCTTCAGGTGTCACAACAGTCACGTCCAGCAGTGACCCCCCGACATCAACACCGGCTCAGCCTCCCGACATCAACACCGGCTGAGCCCCCCGACATCAACACCGGCTCAGCCCCCCGACATCAACACCGGCTCAGCCTCCCATACCACGATTCAGAGCTACGTGCTCAGAACATGAACACCGGCACGACACCGCTATTTTGCTCATAATAATTGTGTACATATTAGCTTTGAGTCACCAATTATTTATATAGTTCATTTTTCATTCTTTGCTTCAGGATTATTTTAATTTTTAAGTGTTTTATATTCTATACAAGTTCTACATGTTATTAAATAACCCCTGTGGTTTAGCGCTTCTATTTGATTATACATGTTATTAATGAAATTGTTTATGTTATGTTATCATTGATTTTTGTATCTGTTCGTTTTCATAAGGAGAAATCGGCCTTATCAAATAGTACTCTTTGAGGGTCTGATAGGGCTGTTGAACCTTCACAATTGGACTGTATCATGTCTGTATCTGAAGCTACGTATTGAGTCTGCCTCCATTACTTCCTAAAAACTCTGAAGCTAAAGAGGAATTTCCTGACAACTCTCAGGCAAATTCTTGTCTTCAGCCTCTATGTCCTCCTGACTTGGTCCTCTCCCATCACATGGTCTGTTCTTATTGGCCCTGGCTTTGTACGTGATGATCATGTTGCCTCTTGTTGTCCTGTCTTGCAAGGTATGCAGGGTCAGTTGTCGTAGTCTCTCCCGGTATATCAGTCTTCTCAACCCGGTAGCTTTCTAAGTCGCAAACTTCTGAGATTTGTTTTTTTTTGACGGGTTTGATCAGAAGTGGGCTCGGTGTCGGGTCTACATGCTCTACAGTGGAGGACCTTTCGGTCCTGGTAGTGACCAAAGTCCCAGAACCGAAATGTATCCAATAAAGATGACTTAAATGTATGCAGTTGTCCCTTCATCCACTCTACAATGAGCCTGACAGTTCTAAGATTGTGTATGTTACCAAGTTATTGTAATGATGTGCGTCTCTAGTGATGTGTGCTCTTCTTACTCCTAGTTCCTGCAGTCTCATTCCTCTCGCCTTCCGGTCTTCTCTCCCCTTTTCCATGTCTCATGATTCTCTGAGGCTGAACTCTAGTAGCCACTTACCCAGAGCCGGCCTTAGGAGGTGCGGGGCCCAACTGGGAAAAATTTTGGTGGACCCCATGTATGGAAAGCAATCAAACTGCGCTTAAAAAATGCATGCGAGTTAATAGACCAAACAGATGTAAACGACATTTTAATATAAAATTGCATATATGTAAGACTACAAGTAACAAACAAAATTTGTATATCACCTCTGGAAAGTACATAGTCATAATACCCTTGCTCACGAAATCGTAATGACACGATTGCAAACAAACCATACCACGGGTGGGGTTCGAACCCGCGATCAGAGAGTCTCAAAAGCCCAGTGGCTAACGCGACGGTCTGGAGTTTTGAGACTCTCTGATCGCGGGTTCTAACCCCACCCGTGGTATGGTTTAATACCACTTGCTTCAGTGACTGAAATTATTTATTAATTCGCCAATATATTATATCCAAAGCCCTTTTTTTTTTTTACTTCGTGATGCTGTGTGTACTTGACAAGCCGAGAGTAGATTACACACTAGCGTGGGGCCCTCTTAGGCGCCGGGCCCAATTGGGAGCAATTGGTCCAATCGGCTTAAGGCCGGCCCTCACCTGTCTACTCCTGCCATCCATTCAGGTCACTCCGGAGTCCATCGTCTCCTCCACTGTTATACATCTCGGCAACAGTACCACGTTCACGACCCTGGACGTGATTCAACAGCGTCTAGCACGTCATTCACGTGTGTCACGAGCAGTTTTGATCCCAGAACTAATCCTTAAGGTAAGTCTTCCACGAGCATTATGCTCATCCATCCTGATGCTTCCTGCCAAGCCATCACTCAGTAGCTCACCGGAAGTCTTGGTTAATATCAGCTTGGAGGCTCGCTGTCTTTTCTGTGGATGCCACTGTCATACAGATTCTAGTATCGTCTGCATAGAATGATACAGTGCCATGATTAATGCCCCTGTCTGTCAGAAATGAGGAAGAGAAGTGGGGCGAGTACCGTGCCTTGGGGGACAGAACTTTTCACTGTACCAGCCACTGATTTCACTCTGCAGCACTTTGTCATCCCGGTATGCTGACCCACTTAGTGGCCCAGTTACTGGTACGGTGCAGCGTCAGATGCCCTCACGCAGCACGGGTAAGTCTGATCCCTCTCATCCCGGGTTATTGTAACTTCCCGTTGAAGTATTTGTGGTCTGTTTTGTTCATTCATTGAGTTTTTATTGTTGTTGTTTCATAACTACTACTGTTGCTACTGCTACTATTGCTGCTGCTTCTGTTGCTGCTACTTTTCCCCAACTGACCAGGTAACTTTACCTTCTACTTTTCACACAAAAAACTCAATTATCATCTCAGTTCGTAAGTTAATTACCTTCCCTAATGACCGACACATATCTTTTGATCAGCCGCAGCTTCAATTAACAACTGTCCATTTAAATACACATGAAATTTTTCACGGCTGCTCTGACCTGGCATGAGAGTCGTCCTGACCTGGCATGAGAGTCGACCTGAGACAGTATTAGCAGTTTGAATGCTCGAGTCCCCACTTGATACAAAATACTGCCCGCTCTTGGGTTCATTCTCGTGGCCTCGAGAGCCTTGTCGTACTTCTTCAAGCTGTGTATAGATCCTGCCACTTCATTCTGCAAGTTGTTCCATTTCATGATTAAGGCTGAAGAAATACTTCCTAACATCCCTGTGACTCTTTTGTGTGAGTATTGAGTCTCAGCTCTTGTTTTTTTTTCAGTTTAATCTTCACTTGTATTGTTTCTCTCAAAATGTTAGAGAGAGAGAGAGAGAGAGAGAGAGAGAGAGAGAGAGAGAGAGAGAGAGAAGGCAGAAGCTGAAAATGATTCAATATACGAGAGAAAAAACTTGATTTCAAGCTTCAAAATAAACCTTTTTTGTTACTTGTGAAAGATAGTTTCATGTTTACAGCATAACAGGTGTGTGTGAAGCAGGCAGCTGGTTGGGGCTCCACATAACAGGTGTGTGTCAAGCAGGCAGCTGGTTGGGGCTCCACATAACAGGTGTGTGTCAAGCAGGCAGCTGGTTGGGGCTCCACATAACAGGTGTGTGTCAAGCAGGCAGCTGGTTGGGGCTCCACATAACAGGTGTGTGTCAAGCACGCAGCTGGTTGGGGCTCCACATAACAGGTGTGTGTCAAGCAGACAGCTGGTTGGGGCTCCACATAACAGGTGTGTGTCAAGCACGCAGCTGGTTGGGGCTCCACATAACAGGTGTGTGTCAAGCAGACAGCTGGTTGGGGCTCCACATAACAGGTGTGTGTGAAGCAGGCAGCTGGTTGGGGCTCCACATAACAGGTGTGTGTGAAGCAGGCAGCTGGTTGGGGCTCCACATAACAGGTGTGTGTCAAGCAGGCAGCTGGTTGGGGCTCCACATAACAGGTGTGTCAAGCAGGCAGTTGGTTGGGGCTCCACATAACAGGTGTGTGTCAAGCAGGCAGCTGGTTGGGGCTCCACATAACAGGTGGTGCTGGTCGTTACAACATCAACATTGACCAATAAAAGAGAATCACCCAGAGAAGCGATAGACCATGATATGACAACAGTGTCATTACCATCAGTATTATTAACCTGTCTGCCGCCTGTCCCCGGCTGTCTGCTGCCTGTCCCCGGCTGTCTGCCGCCTGTCCCCAGCTGTCTGCCGCCTGTCCCCGGCTGTCTGCCGCCTGTCCCCGTCTGTCTGCCGCCTGTCCCGGCTGTCTGCTGCCTGTCCCCGGCTGTCTGCTGCCTGTCCCCGGCTGTCTGCCGCCTGTCCCCGGCTGTCTGCCGCCTGTCCCCGGCTGTCTGCCGCCTGTCTCCGGCTGTCTGCCGCCTGTCCCGGCTGTCTGCTGCCTGTCCCCGGCTGTCTGCCGCCTGTCCCCGGCTGTCTGCCGCCTGTCCCCAGCAGTCTGCCGCCTGTCTCTGGCTGTCTGCCGCCTGTCTCCCATCTGACCACTGCTGTCCGAAGTGTGTGTGTGTGTGTAGGGATGAAAAGCAGTAAACTTATTGTAGGAATATCAACCTTCAAGCATGAAAAATTTCCAGGAATGACCCACCTCCTCCCCCCCGGCCCCCTCCCCATACACACACACACACACACACACACACACACACGCGCGCGCGCGTGCTGCATCCCTCGCTGCAATTTGTCAAGCAACACCGTGATGCACACCAGTGCATATATATGAAAAGTATATAGTAAAGTTGTCTGGGTAAGTAATCTATATCTATGACATTTGCTGCAAATGTCAACAACTTCAAAATTGCAGATTTTTAACAAAAAACAAATGGATTGGTGGCGGGTGAGAGGTGACCACTCACCTTAATAACGGCAGCCAGTACTCGCTAACACTCCACAACGTACCTGCGGGGTAGCCAGTACTCGCTAACACTCCACAACGTACCTGCTGGGTAGCCAGTACTCGCTAACACTCCACAACGTACCTGCGGGGCAGCCAGTACTCGCTAATACTCCACAACGTACCTGCGGGGTAGCCAGTACTCGCTAACACTCCACAACGTACCTGCTGGGTAGCCAGTACTCGCTAACACTCCACAACGTACCTGCTGGGCAGCCAGTACTCGCTAACACTCCACAACGTACCTGCGGGGCAGCCAGTGCTCGCTAACACTCCAAAACATACCTGCTGGGCAGCCAGTACTCGCTAACACTCCACAACGTACCTGCGGGGCAGCCAGTACTCGCTAACACTCCACAACGTACCTGCTGGGCAGCCAGTACTCGCTAACACTCCACAACGTACCTGCGGGGCAGCCAGTGCTCGCTAACACTCCACAACGTACCTGCTGGGCAGTCAGTGCTCGCTAACACTCCACAACGTACCTGCTGGGCAGCCAGTGCTCGCTAACACTCCGCAACGTACCTGCGGGGCAGCCAGTACTCGCCAACACTCCACAACGTACCTGCGGGGCAGCCAGTGCTCGCTAACACTCCGCAACGTACCTGAGGGGTAGCCAGTACTCGCTAACACTCCACAACGTACCTGCAGGGCAGCCAGTACTCGCTAACACTACACAACGTACCTGCTGGGCAGTCAGTACTCACTAACACTCCACAACGTACCTGCTGCGCAGCCAGTACTCGCTAACACTCCACAACGTACCTGCGGGGCAGCCAGTGCTCGCTAACACTCCAAAACGTACCTGCTGTGCAGCCAGTACTCGCTAACACTCCACAACGTACCTGCGGGGCAGCCAGTACTCGCTAACACTCCACAACGTACCTGCGGGGCAGCCAGTACTCGCTAACACTCCACAACGTACCTGCTGGGCAGCCAGTACTCACTAACACTCCACAACGTACCTGCTGGGCAGTCAGTACTCGCTAACACTCCACAACGTACCTGCTGGGCAGCCAGTACTCGCTAACATTCCACAACGTACCTGCGGGGCAGCCAGTACTCGCTAACACTCCACAACGTACCTGCTGGGCAGCCAGTACTCGCTAACATTCCACAACGTACCTGTGGGGCAGCCAGTACTCGCTAACACTCCACAACGTACCTGCGGGGCAGCCAGTGCTCGCTAACATTCCACAACGTACCTGCTGTTCAGCCAGTACTCGCTAACACTCCACAACGTACCTGCTGGGCAGCCAGTACTCGCTAACATTCCACAACGTACCTGCGGGGCAGCCAGTACTCGCTAACATTCCATAACGTACCTGCGGGGCAGCCAGTACTCGCTAACACTCCACAACGTACCTGCGGGGCAGCCAGTACTCGCTAACACTCCACAACGTACCTGCTAGGCAGCCAGTACTCGCTAACACTCCACAACGTACCTGCGGGGCAGCCAGTGCTCGCTAACACGCCACAACGTACCTGCTGGGCAGCAAGTACTCGCTAACACTCCACAACGTACCTGCGGGGCAGCCAGTACTCGCTAACACTCCACAACGTACCTGCGGGGCAGCCAGTGCTCGCTAACATTCCACAACGTACCTGCTGGGCAGCCAGTACTCGCTAACACTCCACAATGTACCTGCTGGGCAGCCAGTACTCGCTAACATTCCACAACGTACCTGCGGGGCAGCCAGTACTTGCTAACATTCCACAACGTACCTGCGGGGCAGCCAGTACTCGCTAACACTCCACAACGTACCTGCTGGGCAGCCAGTACTCGCTAACACTCCACAACGTACCTGCTAGGCAGCCAGTACTCGCTAACACTCCACAACGTACCTGCGGGGCAGCCAGTACTCGCTAACACTCCACAACGTACCTGCTGGGCAGCCAGTACTCACTAACACGCCACAACGTACCTGCTGGGCAGCCAGTACTCGCTAACACGCCACAACGTACCTGCGGGGCAGCCAGTGCTCGCTAACACGCCACAACGTACCTGCGGGGCAGCCAGTACTCACTAACACGCCACAACGTACCTGCTGGGCAGCAAGTACTCGCTAACACTCCACAACGTACCTACTGGGCAGCCAGTACTCACTAACACGCCACAACGTACATGCGGGGCAGCCAGTGCTCGCTAACACTCCACAACGTACCTGCGGGGCAGCCAGTACTCGCTAACACTCCACAACGTACCTGCGGGGCAGCCAGTACTCGCTAACACTCCACAACGTACCTGCGGGGCAGCCAGTACTCACTAACACGCCACAACGTACCTGCGGGGCAGCAAGTACTCACTAACACGCCACAACGTACCTGCGGGGCAGAAGAAAATTTCTTGTGTTAAAAACTTAAAAGTCAGTGGTTCAGAAACGGGAGCATTTAAAATGTTACTTTATCGTGAACTGACACACGTTAATCACTGTGACACACAGGGGGTCACTGTGACATATGAATCACTGACACATGGGTCATTGTGCCACACATGGATCGCTGTGACATACATGAATCATTGACAGGTGGGTCATTGTGACACATGAATCACTGACACATGGGTCATTGTGACACATGAATCACTGACACATGGGTCATTGTGACACATGAATCACTGATACATGGGTCATTATGACACATGAATCACTGACACATGGGTCGCTGTGACATATGAATCACTGTGACATACAGTTTTCGATGTGATATACATGAATCATTGGCATACATGGGTCACTGTGACACATGGGTCGCTGTGACGATGGCTCACTGTAACCCACACACATGGGTCACTGTGACACATGGGTCGCTGTGACGATGGCTCACTGTGACACACACATGGGTCACAATGACATATGGGTCACTGTGACACACACATGGGTCACAATGACACACACGTGGGTCACTGTCACATACGCATGGGTCACAATGACATACATGGGTCACTGACACACATGGGTCACTGTGACATGCTCAGCTACCCAGACTAGAGCCTTTTATTTTCCATCAAATTTAGTGGTCCACCAACATCATGTGAACTTATCTGTATTATACACATACTACTGTATTATACATACTACTGTATTATACATACTACTGTATTATACACATACTACTGTATTATACCCATTATACTACCATAGCTCAACCATAAAAGGTGAACGCGCGTAGTTATAGGAGTGTAGAGAGAGGGGGGGGGAGGCAAGCTCCTTCATCTGGTATCTCCCAGCAAATGACAGTCAGATGACACAGTCAGATGACACACACACTCAGCGTTTGAAGAGACAAGGGGATGAATTCAGCCCATCAGATCAGGATGAAGTGTGCCTTTTACGGCCAATAAAAACAAAGCCATAAAAACGGTACTGTTCCGAGCGAGTTCCCCCCCCCCTCCCCCCCCGCCACAACGGTGGCGCTCTGGTAATAAAAAGTTGTTTTGGGAGTAAAGCCTGGCCAGGCACCGCCCCCCCCCTCCCCCTCCCTCTCCGCTCACAGTGGTAATGTAATTGTTGACAAACACAGCTTTGTATTTGTAATGTCTCCTTTAAAACATACTTGTTGTATCAAACGCATCTTTGTACCATCAATATATATTTTCAAACTTATCTATAAACTCGTAAGATAATTCGCTGTTTTTTTTTTTTATAAATATTTCTGTCTGAGAGAAATCCGCCTCCATTATGTCCTCTCAGAAGGCATTTTTAACAATTGTTGAGCACAGTTAGTGTGTCTGTCTCGCTGACGGTGGATCGAGCCTCCACCACTCCTTGTGCTGTGAATGATCCAACGGGGGATTTACCGTCTCACTTAAAGAAGACTAAAAGTAATCCTGGTGAATGCGACTGTCTCGCCCGTCCAGGTGTTGAGAAAGTTCTCTCCGGCTGGTGTTGTTGTCCGTGTACTCCCTCCTTCCCTCTCCCCGTCCTAATCAAACCCCCTTTCATTTATGTCTACGGATCCCACCCCCTTTCATTTGTGCCCCTCGTAATGTAGTGGCGTGTGTACTCTCCTATTTATTCTCGTTTATTTACTCCTACCTTTTGCATTCACCTGTTTGTTGGGGGTCGCCTCTCGTCTCCTCATCTCGTTTCTCAAAGAGTAAAAGCCACAACACCGTGACTGAAATAATACACAAATAACCCTCTCATAGGAGAAACTTACGACGACGTTTCGCCCCGACTTGGACCAAGAACTAGTCTCAAGTTTCTCTCTCCTATGCGTGGGTTATTAGTGTATCGTTTCTTTAACTGTGACCTGGCTCACACCGCCTGAAACACATGACTGATTCCCTCATCTTCTACACGATAAAGATACCCAGGTCTTCTAGATAAATGGTTCACAGAACCGACAAGTTGATAAATTAGACACAAGTGCAATACTTTTGTATCTTTATTGTGTAAACGTGAGTTCGAGGTAATCAGTCCATCAATCTTACTAAGACTACAGCATATGCGCGAAGAAGTGGCTTATATAGTGTAGACAGGCGAGGTGAAGCAGTCGTAGGTGGTATCACAGTGGGTAAATCCACAGGTGGAAGATAGGTCATGACTATAGATTTAGGCAAGTGAAGAATTTCCAAGATCCTTCTGATCTTCACCATTCTTTGTATTGGACTGATGAAGCCACTGTGGGGCGAAACGTTTCCACGATAAAGACACCCAAGTGTTGCACATGTGTTTAAGTCGTCTTCAAACTTTGTGTTGATAGGTTTTTATTAAAAGGGAACAAGCCATTCACTCTGAGATATGTGATTTTTAAACTGCCAGTTTTATTAAAAACATCAATATTTATGTGAAAAAACTAGAGAATGATGCTTCTGGTCGGCTTCAAACCCTCAAGCATTGATGTATCTTAATTAGAAGTATTTTTTTGTTTGCATTAAACTTGGACTTCGTATGTGCCAGTTTGACTATTTGCTATCCAGGGAGGGATAATGTTATCCAGGGAGGAATGATGTTACCCAGGGAGGAATAATGTTATCCATGGAGGAATAATGTTATCCAGGGAGGAATGATGTTATCCAGGGAGAATGATGTTATACAGGGAGGAATAATGTTATCCAGGGAGGAATAATGTTATCCAGGGAGGGATAATGTTATCCAGGGAGGGATAATGTTATCCAGGGAGGGATGATGTTATCCAGGGAGGAATAATGTTATCCAGGGAGGAATAATGTTATCCAGGGAGGAATAATGTTATCCAGGGAGGAATGATGTTATCAGGGAGGAATGATGTTATCCAGGGAGGAATCATGTTATCCAGGGAGGAATAATGTTATCCAGGGAGGGATAATGTTATCCAGGGAGGAATGATGTTATCAAGGGAGGAATAATGTTATCCAGGGAGGAATAATGTTATCCAGGGAGGAATGATGTCATCCAGGGATGAATGATGTTATCCAGGGAGGAATGATGTTATCCAGAGAGGAATAATGTTATCCAGGGAAGAATGATGTTATCCAGGGAGGACTGATGTTATCCAGGGAGGAATGATGTTATCCAGGGAGGAATGATGTTATCCAGGGAGGAATAATGTTATCCAGGGTGGAATGATGTTATCCAGGGAGGAATGATGTTATCCAGGGAGGAATGATGTTATCCAGGGAGGAATGATGTTATCCAGGGAGGGATAATGTTATCCAGGGAGGAATGATGTTATCCAGGGAGGAATAATGTTATCCAGGGAGGAATAATGTTATCCAGGGAGGAATGATGTTATCCAGGGAGGAATTATGTTATCCAGGGAGGAATAATGTTATCCAGGGAGGAATGATGTTATCCAGGGAGGAATGATGTTATCCAGGGAGGAATGATGTTATCCAGGGAGGAATGATGTTATCCAGGGAGGACTGATGTTATCCAGGGAGGAATAATGTTATCCAGGAAGGACTGATGTTATCCAGGGAGGAATAATGTTATCCAGGGAGGAATAATGTTATCCAGGGAGGAATGATGTTATCCAGGGAGGATGATGTTATCCAGGGAGGAATGATGTTATCCAGGGAGGAATGATGTTATCCAGAGGAATAATGTTATCCAGGGAGGAATAATGTTATCCAGGGAGGAATGATGTTATCCAGGGAGGAATTATGTTATCCAGGGAGGAATAATGTTATCCAGGGAGGAATGATGTTATCCAGGGAGGAATGATGTTATCCAGGGAGGAATGATGTTATCCAGGGAGGAATGATGTTATCCAGGGAGGACTGATGTTATCCAGGGAGGAATAATGTTATCCAGGAAGGACTGATGTTATCCAGGGAGGAATAATGTTATCCAGGGAGGAATAATGTTATCCAGGGAGGAATAATGTTATCCAGGGAGGAATGATGTTATCCAGGGAGGAATAATGTTATCCAGGGAGGAATGATGTTATCCAGCTAGGAATAATGTTATCCAGGGAGGGATAATGTTATCCAGGGAGGACTGATGTTATCCAGGGAGGAATAATGTTATCCAGGGAGGAATAATGTTATCCAGGGAGGAATAATGTTATCCAGGGAGGAATGATGTTATCCAGGGAGGAATAATGTTATCCAGGGAGGGATAATGTTATCCAGGGAGGAATGATGTTATCCAGGGAGGAATAATGTTATCCAGGGAGGAATAATGTTATCCAGGGAGGAATGATGTTATCCAGGGAGGGAATAATGTTATCCAGGGAGGAATATGTTATCCAGGGAGGAATGATGTTATCCAGGGAGGAATGATGTTATCCAGGGAGGAATGATGTTATCCAGGGAGGAATAATGTTATCCAGGGAGGAATAATGTTATCCAGGGAGGAATGATGTTATCCAGGGAGGAATAATGTTATCCAGGGAGGAATGATGTTATCCAGGGAGGAATATGTTATCCAGGGAGGAATAATGTTATCCAGGGAGGAATGATGTTATCCAGGGAGGAATGATGTTATCCAGGGAGGAATAATGTTATCCAGGGAGGAATGATGTTATCCAGGGAGGAATGATGTTATCCAGGGAGGAATAATGTTATCCAGGGAGGAATGATGTTATCCAGGGAGGAATAATGTTATCCAGGGAGGAATGATGTTATCCAGGGAGGAATGATGTTATCCAGGGAGGAATGATGTTATCCAGGGAGGAATGATGTTATCCAGGGAGGAATGATGTTATCCAGGGAGGGTCAATGTTATCCAGGGAGGGTCAATGTTATCCAGGGAGGGTCAATGGAGCTGCTGCACTGTACGTATCAGTAACCTGAGGTATTTTAAGCACATTCCATTAACATTAACCACCAGTGATGCAATTACAAGCATCGATACAGCTACCACCACTACCACTAGCTACCACCACTACCACTAGCTACCACCACTACCACTATCTACCACCACTACCACTATCTACCACCACTACCTACCACCACTACCACTATCTACCACCACTACCACTATCTACCATCACTATCACTATCTACCACCACCACTACCACTATCAACCACCACTAGCACTATCTACCACCATAAACCACTCACTACCACTATCAACCACTACTACACACTACCACCACCCCACTATCACACTATAACCACCACTACCACTATCTACCACCACTATCACTATCTACCACCACTACCACTATCTACCACCACTACCACTATCTACCACTATAAACCACCACTACCACTATCAACCACTACTAGCACTATCTACCACCACTACCACTATCAACCACTACTAGCACTATCTACCACCACTACCCTCCCAGTTCCTCCCACAGCTGGTGTTTGCCACTAGTGGATCCTCACTGTTATCACTTCGCTCAAGTCAAGATTCTCTCCGATCCTGCAAATGGAACATTTTATTCTGTAGCGGATCCAAGTTGATCCCTGTTGCACGTGCAGTGTTGCAAGGAAGATTCCTCGCCGATACCTGCCTTAGCAACACTCAGGAGACCCATCAGAGCACTTACACTCAGGTGGTGTCAACTCTCTCACTAATAATATTAGTAATAATAATAATAATAATAATAATAATAATAATAATAATCTTTATTTCTACAATTACATGGTGCAACGTATACAGACCATAGCTGACATCAATGATAAACTATATACAAAGCCCCTGGTTATGCAGAGCGTTTCCGGCAAATTAGGTCAATTTTGTCCCCAGGATGCGACCCACACCAGTCGATTAACACCCTTCAGGTACATATTTTACTACTTGGTGAACATGGACAGTAGGTGTCTTAAGGAAACACGTCCTAATGTTTCTACCCGTACCGGGATCGAACCATGGACCTCAAGGTTTCATAACTACTACCACAAGAAGTGTTAGTGTCAATAACACCTGTTATAGTGTCATTACCACCTTTTATGATAGTGTCATTACCACCTGTTATGATAGTGTCATTACCACCTGTTATAGTGTCATTACCACCTGTTATAGCGCCATTACCACCTGTTATGATAGTGTCATTACCACCTGTTATGATAGTGTCATTACCACCTGTTATGATAGTGTCATTACCACCTGTTATGATAGTGTCATTACCACCTGTTATTATAGTGTCATTACCACCTGTTATGATAGTGTCATTACCACCTGTTATGATAGTGTCATTACCACCTGTTATGATAGTGTCATTACCACCTGTTATGATAGTGTCATTACCACCTGTTATAGTGTCATTACCACCTGTTATAGTGTCATTACCACCTGTTATGATAGTGTCATTACCACCTGTTATGATAGTGTCATTACCACCTGTTATGATAGTGTCATTACCACCTGTTATAGTGTCATTACCAACTATTATAATAGTGTCATTACCACCAGTTATGACTGTGCCAGTCATTAACACCTGCACTGCTAGCCCCATTGTTAACTGCACTGTTTGTCCAATCACCATCACTACTTGCACCATCACCATCCCTACTTGCACCATCATCATCACTGCACCATCATCAATACTGCACCATCATCACCATCAGTGTTACAAGCCAGTACAATATTACTCTCACATCTCTCGTGTACATAATACGGTCTTACTCTTAAATCTTACATTCAGTATTAATATTGAGGTGAATAAAGGTAAATAACGCTTCTGTTTCGCTATAAGCAAACGGAGAATCGAGCCTTCATTAGTCCTTGCTCTGAATGAACTACGTAGGTTTAATTCTCCACGAAGCTTAACATTCCTCTATTTTTTTCCCATGTAAAACGATGATGTCATAAATTTGGCTCTCTCTCTCTCTCTCTCTCTCTCTCTCTCTCTCTCTCTCTCTCTCTATTTCTATTAACCCTTTGGTAAGATAGGCTTTGTTTCTAATTTGCTTCAAACTCGTTATCAGTGTACCACCATAGCCAGCAAAGCTCGCCGTAACAACCCAACCAGCTCGCAAATATCCTGGTCATTCAGCGCTGCATGCTATAAAAACTCGCATTCAGTCGTAACAAACACACACACACACACACACACACATACACATATACACACACACACACACACATACACACACACACACACACACACACACACACACCCCACCAAGTGCAAAGTCATGAAGATTGGGGAAGGGCAAAGAAGACCGCAGACGGAGTACAGTCTAGGGGGCCAGAGACTACAAACCTCACTCAAGGAAAAAGATCTTGGGGTGAGTATAACACCAGGCACATCTCCTGAGGCGCACATCAACTAAATAACTGCTGCAGCATACGGGCGCCTAGCAAACCTAAGAACAGCATTCCGACATCTTAATAAAGAATCGTTCAGGACCCTGTACACTGTGTACGTTAGGCCCATACTGGAGTATGCAGCACCAGTTTGGAACCCACATCTAGCCAAGCACGTAAAGAAGCTAGAGAAAGTGCAAAGGTTTGCAACAAGACTAGTCCCGGAGCTAAGGGGTATGTCCTACGAGGAGAGGTTAAGGGAAATCGACCTGACGACACTGGAGGACAGGAGAGAAAGGGGGGACATGATAACGACATATAAAATACTGAGAGGAATTGACAAGGTTGATAGAGACAGAATGTTCCAGAGATGGGACACAGCAACAAGGGAACACAGTTGGAAGTTGAAGACTCAGATGAATCACAGGGATGTTAGGAAGTATTTTTTCAGCCACAGAGTGGTCGGGAAGTGGAATAGCTTGGGAAGCGATGTAGTGGAGGCAGGTTCCATACATAGCTTTAAGAAGAGGTATGATAAAGCTCATGGCGCAGGGAGAGTGACCCAGTAGCGGCCAGTGTAGAGGCGGGGCCAGGAGCTATGTCTCGACCCCTGCAACCACAACTAGGTGAGTACAACTAGGTGAGTACACACACATATGAAGATTGGGGAAGGTCAAAGAAGACCGTAGACTGAGTACATCCTGGGGGGGAGGGGGGTCAAAGGCTGCAAACCTGACTCAAGGAAAAGGAACTTGATGAGTATCACACCTAGCACATCTGTGACGCACAACTAAATAACTGCTGCAGCATATGTGCGCCTGGCAAACTTACGAATAGCGTTTCGACACCTAAGTAAGGAGTCATTCAAGACACTTTACATTGTATACATCATACCTCATGTGTCATGTCTACGTATGCAGCACCAGTTTGGAACCCTCGACTGGTTTAGTAACTTAAGCCAGGAAACAGCAACTTAAGCCAGGAAACAGCAACTTAAGCCAGGAAACAGCAACTTAAGCCAGGAAACAGCAACTTAAGCCAGTCAGAGATGCTAATGAACCGCAGGGAAGATAGGAAAGTGCCCTTTTCAGTCTTAAAATGGGCCGTGAAGTGGAAGACACTAGTTAAAGCGGAGGGAGACAAATTGCATGCACAGCTTCAAGAATAGGGACGATGGAGTCCCATAAACCAGGAATCAGTAAAGCTATAGTTAAACGCTAAGACCAACTCTGTACCAAAATTGTGCCCCACAACAACGGTAAAACAGATGACTGTGTAACCAGTGGCTTCAAGAAACGAACCAGCATGTTCAGAATCACGTAGAGTTAGCCCAGGTTCTTCTTCCCTTATATACTGTACAAATTATATATTGTACAGATTAAATATTGTGCAAATTGTGTGTGTAAATGAAAAAACTTCTCGACTTTATAATAGCACCACGACCCATGTTCAACATTTCTCACGGCTGGTGTAAACCTGATGCTATAACTGACTTGGTCCTTAATGTAATGTTGCTAGTTGATTCTTCAGAGTAAAAAATCCTTAACAGAACAGCAGCAGCACACCATCAATACTCCTATTACTACTACTACTACTACCATTATTACTACTACTACTACTACCATTACTACTACTACTACTACCATTATTACTACTACTACCATTATTACTACTACTACCATTATTACTACTATAACTTACTTTTATTACCGCTACTACTATCACTACTATTACTATTACCACTAATACTATTATTAAAATTACTACTATTCAGCCGCCACCACCACCGCTCCACCCTGGCTGGCTGACTGGCTAGCTGGTTGGCTGGCTGGCTGGTTGGCTGGCTGGGCTGGCTGGCTGGTTGGCTGGCTGGCTGCCTGGCCGGGTGGGTGAAGGGAAACTTGTCGTAATGGGCCAAGTCGATGATGTTAGGGGGTTCACAAAGGGTGTCCGAGACGCCTGCTCATAATGAGCAATCTAGGACGTTAGGCAAACAAATTTAGCTCGCTCAAAAACCTCTTGGAAAATCAAATTAGTTTTGAATAATTGGGATCGCTGGTAGGTGAAGGAGCCAGCGGATTTGAGGATCTGTAGGTGTGAGTGGTAGGAGGGAGTAGGTGAGAGGGTAATTCAAATGAAGTAGGTGTTGAATGAAGTACTAGGTGCCGGTGGTCGTCAGGGGGTGTGGGTTAGGTGGGGGCGGAGGCAGGGCTGTTTTCCCCTGGGGTCCATGCCTACTAGGGACGCCTGAAATGAGCCCTTATATGTGCATCATAAATTACCTAAGACTGTTTGTTGTTCCCTAAGTAATACGTCTATAATTCTTATCTATATAAACAATTCTTTTGAGTGCGTCATCGTGCCTTTCAGTCTGCTTGAAAATTCTAAAAGAGCCGTTGACTGCAGAACTAAAAGAACGGTAGACGTTAAGCGATAGATACAAAGGTTAAAAAAATTCAGAAATCTTGGTAAGATGTTGTTTATTCAAGAAACAACCGAGATGTAATCTTATCAGAATATAAACATTGGTACAACCTTTGATATACCTTTGAAGAGTTTCGAGAGTATCTACTCTCTGAGCCCGGCCATGGGCCAGGCTCGTCTGGTGCTTGCCTGGTCAACCAGGCTGTTGCTGCTGGAGGCCCGCTGACCCACATATCCATCACAGCCTGGTTGATCTGGCACCTGGTGAAGATATTTGTCCAGTTTCCTCTTGAAGGCTTCTACACTGGTTCCAGCCGTGTTTCGGATATCTTCTGGTAAGATGTTGAATAGTCTGGGACCCCGGATGTTAATACAGTGCTCCCGTATTGTCCCCACCGCACCCCTGCTCCTCACTGGGTTTATTTTACACTTTCTCCCATATCTCTCACTCCAGTATGTTGTTATGGCAGTGTGCAGATTTGGGACCAGGCCCTCAAGTACTTTCCATGTATATATTATCATGTATCTCTCTCTCCTCCGCTCCAATGAGTACATGTTCAAGACTTGAAGGCGTTCCCAATAATTTAGATGTTTCAATGGCTCAATGTGAGCCGTAAACGATCTCTGGATTTGTTCCAGCTCTGCTATTTCTCCTGCCCTGAACGGGGCCGTCAGCACTGAGCAGTATTCTAAGTGAGGGAGCACTAGCGATTTGAATAGTGTCACCATCGGCATTATTTCCCTTGTTTTGAAAGTTCTCAATACCCACCCCGTCATCTTCCTGGCTGTTGTGATCTTTGTCTTGTTATGGTCTTTAAAAGACAGCCTCAGTGTCAGAAAAATAAAGACGACAGAAAACATTGGTACAACAGCCTGTGTTAGGAAAAAAAACCTAAAAACGACAACATATAGCCAGAAAATGGCAGACAAGAGTTCGGAAAATCAATTCAAGATTTAATGTTTACGTTCCTCTGGAATGTCTTACAGGAAACACAGTGTTTTCTCGATGATGGAAAAGAAAAAGATGGAAATCTGTGCAATAAATACAGCGTAGATCTAATGACGGCTTTTTTTTAAAGGCATTCGTTCAGGAAATCTAGAAAAAAAAACATTTACCAACTTTTCAATAAGCAGTGTATGTTATTATAAGTGTCAAGTTATGCATTGTTCTGAGAATATTTTCCACTCTTTCAGTTACACAATAATAATAATAATAATAATAATAATAATAATAATAATAATAATAATAATTTGAATTTTAAATGTAGCCTGTGGCGGCGATGGTGGTTGTGAAAAGGGTCGTGGTGTGCATGCGTCCAAATGCGTTTGTATTCGCGTATATATTGTGCCAAATAGGTAAAAACTTGCGATTTTGGCTTAAATAGCAACGGTCTTCTTGCCGAACGAGACAAGCGAAAATTTGTGTATGCAATAATTTCGCAAAAATCGTTCTGAACCTAACGAAAAAAATATGTATTTCATTGTGTTTGTTTATTATTAAATTATTGTAAACTTATCTAAAATATATTTAGTTGGATTAGGCTAAATTAAATTGCGCTTGTTATAATAAGGTTGGGTAAGTTTTCTAAGGTTCTTTTGGTACAAAATTATTAATTTTTACATTAACATAAATGAAAAAAAAATATATCTTTAAACGTATAAGAGAAAATTTTAGAAAGGACTTAATTTTAAATGAGTTCTTGCTAATTGACCAATTTTACCTATTCGACACGACATACGTACATGGGTGTACGTGTCCTTATCCGTCTTGGGGTGTTCGCTGGTGCACTGTAAAGAAGGCTTCTTCAAGACGAATAATCTTCTGTAACTTCTTAACTTGGAATGTTTTTCCCCAGAATTGTTTTGTGGCGTGCTGGTCGCTGGAGCCGCCATAGTGAGAGTGAGCACGGCGAGTCATAGTGAGAAATGAAATGGTGAGATATTGTCAGAGAAGGTGATATCACACACAATGACAGTGAGAGGTTGTGAAAGATCATGATAAATTGTGAGTTACAGCCAAAGAAAAGAAATAGCTCTAAAATTTACAAATATGGTTAGGTGTGAGAAAATAGAATACAATTGGTTATAGGGGATACATTGTGTGTGTGTGTGTGTGTGTGTGTGTGTGTGTACACATGAATTATACATATGAAAAAAAAAATCTGTGATGTTTCAGAATAGCTACATGATGACCAATACAACGTCTCGCTCAGTGACCGGCCATTATAAACCTCTACTGGGAAGGGGGGGGGAAGAAGGAAGGGCGAAACGTTGTCTTAATAGTATAACAGAGCACCAAGTGCCTATGAACGTCTCTAACACAGCGAAAAAGTAGCTGCCAGGAATGCCAAAATGTAGCGAGACTACACAGAGAAAATGATTCGGGAATACACTGAGAACGAGAGAGAGAAAGAGAGAGAAAGAGAGAGAGAGAGAGAGACCAGGTTATACTAGATACCTTCGTCAAAGTTAACTTTTAAAGACAAATTCCCTTGACGTGAAAGAAAGTTATACAAACACTCAGGTGTCTGACAGTTATTACAGATAACTATAAAGGAAGTTAAAATGTACAAGCCCATGTTGATAGTGAAAAACTGGTCTGAAGAGGCTCAGCATTCCCAGGTATGTGGGAGAAGGCACAAGTATAGACAACAAGCATTTTTGCTTCTCCAGATCAAAGCTTGTTTTGGTGACCTGCTTCTCTGGGTAAGTAATGGTGGGAGATACCGACGAGAGGGTGAAGTGAGACTAATGGGATTTAGCAAGTCTCTGCATGACTTGATAAATCCCACTCTTTGGGCAAAACGATGCCAATAAAGATTCCATTAAACTGCATTTGTCTTGTGTCGTTGCTCAGTATAAAAAAAGAAACTAGCAAGAATGCCTTTATCAAAGTCGAGACGCGTTGAGCATATTCGTTCAGTTACCCTTCAAGAATTTTAACCTATTCTCCTCCCTTTGAACAACCCTAATTACCTGCCATTCTCGCAGGCGTTGTGTAACCCCTGCGGATTGAGCGCTGCCCCGGGCGAGTATAATAATAATTTGTTTAATATATACAGCAATATCATAGAACACGCTGCCAAATCCGGCTTGAGCTGTAGCTGAGCTAAGCTCCATCAATATAAAAAAAAACAGACACGAACACGGGGGTTAAACGGGATGATGGAGAACCAATATGACACGCACACACATACCCAATATATACAAATCAATTCAATCAAGGCAAATCCTCCAATCGGACTCAAATTTATATGCCATGTTTCTATGAATACTGATGGGGGCGGCCGTGATGGGAGTTCATAAGCAGAAGAGCTGATGCCTCTACAAGCCAAGGCTTGGCCTGATAAATTACGCTAGACACGACAAATTGATGGATCGGCTCATTAATGCCACACAAGCATTTTTTTTTTTTTTCTGGTCGAAGGCCTTTTGTGTTAGGCTGGGTGTGGCCGCTCACGCCTCAGGGACTTAAATGGTGATAGTGATCTGAGTCTTCCTGAGGGCTGGCTGACGGCGCTCGTGTGTTTACACTGTTTTTCACGTGGAAATACGGTGTTTTAAATGTATTTTATAGTTAGGTGAACAAGGTTAGATAAACCTATGGAAACGTAAATATAACCACAACTAATAAATTTTAATACAGTTATCACAATTTCTGGTATTTTTTTTTTAATTTTAGCAAAATTAGATACATGAGCAGCCTACCACTACGATGTATTCTACGTCATAGTTAAACAATGAAGCAGTATGTTTCTCTGGACTCCATCACACAGTGTTAATATCTGTCAGCCTGAGGTGGAAGAGCTTAGCAAGACACTGAGGATATGTGGAAAAGAACACTTATGTATCGTTCAGGACATTTATTAGAGGAAACGATAAAGATAACAAACTGTTCCACATGTCTTAATCGTTAAAAGTGTCACCATTAACCACCGGCCGTATAGTGAAGATTACCTACATTATCATACAGTGAGATACAACCATACAAACATTACACACACACACACACACAAATGCATTTTGTTTTAAAACATCAACGGATCATTGTTGTATATTATACAGCTCACGAGGCATCAGCGGGGCGCCACCAACATACACATTACAACTCTCGTAACGGGACACTGTGTCTGATATCACCATTTTTATATTGGCACCATTTTTATATCTGCAATTTTTCTGTATCTGGATTTAAAAAAAAATAACGTAAGTTTTTTTTTTTAAATTAGAAGTTCATTATTGGTTAATTTGAAGTTCATTCTTGGTTAATTTGAAGTTCATTCTAGGTTAATTAGAAGTTCATTCTAGGTTAATTAGAAGTTCATTCTAGGTTAATTAGAAGTTAATTCTAGGTTAATTAGAAGTTCATTCTAGGTTAATTTGAAATTCATTCTAGGTTAATTTGAAGTTCATTCTAGGTTAATTTGAAGTTCATTCTAGGTTAGATTTCATAAGCATATAAAAGCATAATATTTAACCCGAAAATAAGCAAACTAACAAAGAAAACAAATGCAAGCGAGACACGTCTGGCAGGGGAGTGTCTGCGAACCTGCACAACGTTCATTTCTGCACGCAGAAATGGTCCTGCTCTACAACTGATCCAAGGCACGAGGGCAACAATCTCTCGCGGGTTACCAACGCAACGCCTCGCAAAGAAAACAGTTATAATCATAACAATAATCTTTAATTAAAGGGGTGGACGGGTAAGCCAGCGGAAGGCCTCGTTCAGATGACCAAAAGCTCCAGTGGTGGGTCATCGTATAACTAAGGCTCGGGTCAGGAAACATTTCTTCTGTTTCCTGACAAACATTACCAACACCTAGTAATCAAATATCCTGTCGACACTGGTGACAAAGGTGACCGCAAACAAGTAGTACCGGTGTACCGGGTTATAATCACCAGGTAACCGATGGGATGGTAATCTTCCAGATTCTATACCAGACACGGGCAAAATGCGGCTCCTGAAGCCACTGTGCAGCTCCCGAGACTATTGGGTTTCACTGCCATTTTTCCTAAAATTTTATATTAATGTATAGTAGTATATTGTGTACCAATATTAGAATATATATATATATATATATTATATATATATATATATCGTGCCGAATAGGTAAAACTTGTGAATTTGGCTTAAATAGCAAAATTAAATAGCAAAATTTTAGAAAGGACTTAATTTTAAATGAGTTCTTGCTAATTGACCAGTTTTACCTATTCGGCAATAAGCTAGTAACACCTTCTTCTGTATACATTACTAAAAACAAGGAAAAGAAAAACTTTATAAAATTGGGATGTTTGAATGTGCGTGGATGTAGTGCGGATGATAAGAAATGATTGCTAATATTATGAATAAAAAGAAGTTGGATGTCCTGGCCCTAAGCGAAACAAAGTTGAAAGGGGTAGGCGAGTTTCAGTGGGGAGAAATAAATGGGATTAAGTCAGGAGTATCTGAGAGAGTTAGAGCTAAGGAAGGGGTAGCAATAATGTTGAAGGATCAGTTATGGAGAGAGAAGAGGGAACATAAATGTATAAATTCAAGGATTATGTGGATTTAAATAAGGGTAGGATGTGAAAAGTGGGTCATAAGTGTGTATGCACCTGGAGAAGAGAGGAGTGTAGAGGAGAGAGAGAGATTTTGGGAGATGTTAAGCGAGTGTATAGGAACTTTTGAGCCAAGTGAGAGTAATTGTGGTAGGGGATCTAAATGCTAAAGTAGGAGAAGCATTTATAGAGGGTGTGGTAGGTAAGTTTGGGGTGCCAGGTGTAAATGATAATGGGGAGCATTCGATTGAACTTTGTATAGAAAGGGGTTTGGTTATAGGTAATACATATTTTAAGAAAACGAGGATAAATAAGTATACAAGATATGATATAGGGCGTAATGACAGTAGTTTGTTGGATTACATATTGGTAGATAAAAGACTGTTGGGTTGACTTCAGGATGTACATGTTTATAGAGGGGCCACAGATATATCAGATCACATTTTAGTTGTAGCTACAGTGAGAGTAAAAGGTAGATGGGATACAAGGAGAATGGAAACAGCAAGTAAGAGAGAAGTGAAGATTTATAAACTAAAGGAGGCGGTTAGGGTAATATATAAACAACTATTGGAGGACAGATGGGCTAGTGAGAGTATAGGCAATGGTGTAGAAGAGGTATGGGGTAAGTTTAAGAATATAGTGTTAGAGTGTTCAGCAGAACTTTGTGGTTATAGGAAAGTGGGTGCAGGAGGGAAGAAGAGCGATTGGTGGAATGATGATGTAAAGAGAGTAGTAAGAGAGAAAAAGTTAGCATATGAGAGGTTTTTACAAAGTAGAAGTGATGCAAGGAGGGAGGAGTATATGGAGAGAAAAAGAGAGGTTAAGAGAAAGGTGAAGCAATGTAAAAAGAGAGCAAATGAGAGAGTATGTGAGATGTTATCAACAAATTTTGATGAAAATAAGAAAAAGTTTCGGAGTAAGATTAATAAGCCGAGAAAGCCTAGGGAAAGAATGGATTTGTCAGTTAAAAATAAGAGAGGAGAGTTATTAAATGGAGAGTTAGAGGTATCGGGAAGATGGAGAGAATATTTTGAGGAATTGTTAAATGTTGATGAAGATAGAAAAGCTGTGATTTCGTGTATATTTGGGAGTGGACGTGTCAGCAGATGGGTCTATGAAAGATGAGGTGAATCATAGAATTGACGAGGGAAAAAAGGTGAGTGGTGCACTGAGGAGTCTGTGGAGACAAAGAACTTTATCCATGAAAGCAAAGAGGAGAATGTATGAGAGTATAGTTATACCTACGCTCTTGTATGGGTGTGAGGCATGGGTTGTGAATGTTGCAACAAGGAGAAGGCTGGAGGGCAATGTGTGGTGTGAATATAATGCAGAGAATCCGTAGTTTGGAGATGAGGAGGAGGTGTGGAATTACCAAAACTATTATCCAGAGGGCTGAGAAGGGGTTATTGTGATGGTTTGGACATGTCGAGAGGGTGGAACAAAATAGAATGATTTCGAGAGTGTATAAATCTGTAGTGGAAGGAAGGCGGGGTAGGGGTCGACCTATGAAAGGTTGGAGGGAGGGGGTAAAGGAGGTTTTGTGTGCGAGGGGCTTGGACTTCTAGCAAGCATGCGTGAGCGTGTTAGACAGGAGCGAATGGAGACAAATGATTTTTAGGACTTGACGTGCTGTTGGAGTGTAGGCAAGGTAACATTTATGAAGGGATTCAGGGAAACCGGCAGGCCAGACTTGATTCCTGGAGATGGGAAGTACAGGGCCGGCACTCTGAAGGAGGGGTGTTAATGTTGCAGTTTTATAACTGTAGTGTAAAGCACCCCTCTGGCAAGACAGTGATGGAGTAAATGATTTAAGTTTTTCTTTTTAGGGCCACCCTGCCTTGGTGGGAAACGGCCTATGTGTTAATAAAAAAAAATTATATATATATATATATATATATATATATATATATATATATATATATATATATATGTCGTGCCGATTAGGTAAAACTGGTCAATTAGCAAGAACTCATCTAAAATTAAGTCCTTTCTAAAATTCCTCTTATACGTTTAGAGATATATTTTTCATTTATGATAATTTCAAAATTTATAATTTTGTACCAAGAGAAACTTTGAAAACCTACCTAACCTTATTACAACAAGCGCAATTTAATTTGGCCTAACCCAACTAAATATATTTTTGATACGTTAACATTAATTTAATAATAAACAAACACAATGAAATATATTTTTCGTTATGTTCAGAATGATTTTGGCGAAATTATTGCATACACAAATTTTCACTTGTCTTATATGGCAAGGTGAGCGTTGCTATTTAAGCCAAAATCGAAGTTTTACCTAATCGGCACGACATATATATATATATATATATATATATATATATATATATATATATATATGTCGTGCCGATTAGGTAAAACTGGTCAATTAGCAAGAACTCATCTAAAATTAAGTCCTTTCTAAAATTTTCTTTATACGTTTGAAGATATATTTTTCATTTATGTTAATGTAAGAATTTATAATTTTGTACCAAGAGAAACTTTGAAAACCTACCTAACCTTATTACAACAAGCGCAATTTAATTTAGCCTAACCCAACTAAATATATTTTAGATACGTTAACATTAATTTAATAATAAACAAATACAATGAAATATATTTTTTTCGTTATGTTCAGAATGATTTTGGCGAAATTATTGCATACACAAATTTTCACTTGTCTTATATGGCAAGGTGAGCGTTGCTATTTAAGCCAAAATCGCAAGTTTTACCTAATCGGCACGACATATATATATATATATATACGGGTAATTCACATTATCTTTTAGAGCATCCATATGCATTAAGTGTGTAAACTTCTCTTTAAACTCAAAACAAGTTTTAAACAAGTACGGATGATGCAACTGGACTCTGCACCATCACTATTCACTCAGCATTCACAAGTTACGCTCGCGGCGTTAGCGGAACCTAACTAGTGCAGTGCAGTGTAGATAAGTACTTTTCTGATTAATAAATACTTAAGATTGAATTTAAAGTTATAAAACTCTTGTTTAAAATGACCAAGCAACAGAAGAATGTTTAACCAACAATGGGAGGACGATTTTGCTTTTACTGTGAAGGTTCTGTGCCATACCTGTCATACAACCATCACCCACTTTAAAGCCAGTAATTTAAAGCGTCACCATGACTGTAACCATAAAAAAATTGCATCTGAATTTCCTCCTGAATCAGAACTGCGAAAAAAACAGGACCAAATTTTTGAAATCTAATTTATTCACTCAATAAAATAGGCTATTTTCCCTCCGTAAGCAAAGTGATTTGGCTACTGGAGATAGTTTTGTTATAGCTTGGAATATTGCTCTCAGTAAACTACCTTACAGTCATGAAGAATTTGTAAAAAAGAATATTAGTGATGTGACTGCAATTCTCGCGCCAGAGAACTCAAAACTTTGACAGCCAATAGAACAAATTCGTATCAACCGCCGCACTGCTGAGAGACGCATGCCTGAAATTAGTTCTACAATCATATGTTCACTGCAGAGTGATCTGACAAGCTGCGTTGCTTTCAGCTTAGCACTGGATGAATCTACAGGCATTAAAGATATCCTTCAGCTAGGTATATTTGTCCGCTATGATATAAACGATGGAAATGTAAAATAAGAATTCTTTGACCTGATAAGCTTAAAAGAAACTAAAAAAGGTATTGACATAAATGCCCTTATTAAAACTACCACTGCATAAACTTGCTAGCATTGCAACAGACGGAGCACCAGCTATGGTAGGTCAAAATACTGGCCTAGTTGGGTACTTGACACATAATCTCAACTATCCTGAATGTCTCTTTATCCATTATATCATCCACCTTGAGCATTTAGTAAGCAAACACTTCAAGATCAACAATGTCATAAATTGCGTTTTAGAAATTGTGAAGTTCATTCGGACAAGTGCGAAAACACACCATGAATTTAGAAATTTGATTGAGGAGCTGGAGCTTGAAAAAAGTCAAGTGAGCTTTCATTCTACTGTATTGTAAGATGAGTGTCAACAACCAGTCTTGTGTATAAGTTTGTTGCTTCTTGTTGAACCAATCATTACTTTCACGAGAGAAAAGAAAAAGAAATACCCACAACTAGAAGATGACGAATGTGTACAGGATGAGATGTCTACAGATGTAATGCATCACCTCCAATATTTAAATGTGGCACTTCAGGGAAGGAACAAAGTTATTACAGAACTTTGCCCAATCAATTTTCAGAAAAAAATAAAGCTTTTTCAAAGAGATGTGGCAACAAGGAAATTTGATCACTTTCCCAACCTTAAATTAAGAATAACTGCTTTTCCTGGTGTTGAAATTAAAAACCGCAAATTGAAACAATACGAAGGAAACTTCCAAATACTTTGTAATGATTTTGAGAACAGATTTCAGAAACTAAAAAAGTTAAAGCCATGTTTTGAATTTCTTGTGAATCCTTTAGTGATTGATGTCATCAACGATGGATGTCCTGTTGTTGTACCTTTTACCTGGAATGTTGCTTCAATAGACACAGAGCTTATTGAGCTGCAGGAAGATACGGGGTTTGAAGCTGGTACATAAAAGCTCATATCTAACTGACTTTTGGAAACAAATCCCAGAATCCAAGTGTCACAATCTTCAGAAAATTGGCTTCCGACTCTGTTTTTGTGACAACTTGCTGCTGTGAATCTTACTCTTCTCTGTAATGAAATTTATCAAGTCAAAACATGGTGCTATTCTTACTAACATCCACCTCACTGAGATTCTTACAACAGCTTTCACATCCTACCAGCCTGATTTTCAACTGCAAAAATTAACACTCAATCCTAGTCTTCAGCGAGCACAGATTAAACATACTCGTATTCTGCTTTGTTGAGTGGGACTACCATATAGTTCTTGTCTTTTATTAAAAAATACAATTTTAAGATCTTTTCTGTGGCTCTTGAACATTAAAAAATGTATGAAAAGTATTATATATGGCTCTTCTTATCACAGAACTTGCCCACCACTGGTCTGTCCCTTCGCACCGCGTCTCTCTAGAGCTCACTTTTGGGTTTAAAGACTATCGACTACGCGAGGGTCATTAAGGCTGCAAGTCTCCTGTACACTACTAGTCAAGGATAGTTTAAACACAAAAACGGGGATTACAGTAAATTATCGGTGTGTATACACTAAGATATACACACCTCTCGGTGTATATACCTCATACCAAGAGATACACACCTCTTGGTGTTTATACATGAAGACAAACACCTCTCTATATGCACTGAGAGATATACACCTCTTGGTGTATTTGCGTTGAGAAAAAGAGACTTTCCGGTGTAGATACATTGAGAGATACTTCTCTTGAGTATATACATTGAGGAGATATACACTTCTCGGTGTATATACCTTTGTCATCTAGGGTTGTAAACACCAGTTTAATCGCACTGAGAAAATGCTTTGCTTCTGAGAGGAACACACAAGCACCTAGTACTGATCAAGCACCTAGTACTGCTCAAGCACCAGCACTGCTCAAGCACCTAGTACTGCTCAGTTACCTAGTAAAGCCCACTGTGTGGGCGAAACGTTGTCAATAAAGGATCACATTATACTGCTTATGTGTTTATTTTCCATTGTGTCAGTATTTTATACCATTTATTTCCACCTAGTACTGCTCAAGCACCTAGCACTGCTCAAGCACCTAGTACTGCTCAGTTACCTAGTACTGCTCAAGCACCTAGTACTGCTCAGTTACCTAGTAATGCTTAAACACCAAGAGCAAGAATACCTGACTGGAACAAGATCACAGGTAACCCGCCCTTTCCAGAGAAAACTTTCAGACAATCATCATGAAGGTTTGATCTGATAAGGGCATGTCCTACGAGGAGAGGTTAAAGGAAATCGACCTGACGACACTGTAAGACAGGAGAGATAGGGAGGATATGATAATGACATATAAAATACTGAGAGGAATTGACGAGTTGGACAGAGACAGGATGTTCCAGAGTTGTCAGGAAGTGGAATAGTCTGGGAAGTGATGTAGTGGAGGCAGGATCCATACACAGCTTTAAGAAGAGGTATGATAAAGCTCATGGAGCAGGAAGAGTGACCTAGTAGTGACCAGTGAAGAGCCGGAGCCAGGAACTGTGAATCAACCCCTGCAACCACAACTAGGTAAGTACACACACACATTATATATATATAAATAAATAAATAAATAAATAAATATATATATATATATATATATATATATATATATATATATATATATATATATATATATATATGTGTGTGTGTGTGTGTGTGTATAATAAGAACATAAGAATGAAGGAACACTGCAGAAGGCCTACTGGCCCATACAAGGCAGGTCCTTATAAAAACCACCCCTACCCTAAACTACCCAAGAATTTACTCCCGAACCCACGGCACCAATCAAACCCAGCCCCTCCCACTCATATATTTGTCCAATTTCTTTTTAAAGCTACCCAAAGTCCTAGCCTCGATCACCCTACTCGGAAGACCGTTCCACGCATCCACAACTCTGTTTGAAAACCAGTACTTACCTATGTCCTTTCTAAATCTAAACTATCTAACTTAAATCCATTATTTCTGATTCTTACCTGGTTCGACACCCTCAGTACGTTATTAATATCACCTTTGTTTGTGCCCATTATCCACTTGTACACCTCGATGATATCTCCCCTCATTCTACGTCTCTCCAGATTCAACGCTCTAAGTCTATCTTCATTCGGGAGATTCCTTATACAGTAAATCATTTTAGTGTTTTACCACAAGTGTCGCGAACAAGTGATACAAGATGCAAAACAACCACAAGGGGAGTTGAGTGATAGCTTTAGGTCTTTCGTGTTACAATCAACACATCATCAGGAGCTTGCAGTGTTGCAGAAAAGAGGATGAAGTCCAAGCAAACACGTTCAGAGGAAGTGTTTTTGCTGGAATGATGGAAGAGGGAAGCAGTAGAGGATAAGTACCCCAGACATACCAACCAGTACCCAGCACCCCAGACATACCAACAAGTACCCAGCACCCCAGACATACCAACCAGTACCCAGCACCCCAGACATACCAACCAGTACCCCAGACATACCAACCAGTACTCAGTACCCCAGACATACCAACCAGTACCCAGTACCCCAGACATACCAACCAGTACCCAGTAGCTGAAAGATTGAATATTTTATAAGACATTGTAAGACAGCCAGCCCACAAGCACAGATATTGTTGTGGCAGCCCTACGAGCGTAACATTAGTCACATGACAGTTACATTAGAGTCTGCAATAACTGGGCAAATTGGCCAGAAGCTAAAGTCGTTGTCCCTTGTTCTACTTGGCTTGAACGGAATATTGTTGTTGTTGTTCTTGATTCGCCGGTACTCTCCCGACCCGGGTCTTTTCCAGATGGTGACCCGACCTTGGCTCCCTTGCTTGGGAGTGTCGTGAGACCTATGTCTCCCATGGGAGGAGGTACAAGGACCTCCTCATCTTCTGGGACCAACTGTCCCCAGGCCTAGCCACATTCCCCGCCCTCACGAGGCTCGTAGGGAGAAACTAGGCCTCTGGTCTGCCAACGGCAGTCCTGGGAGCTGCAGACAGTAGCAAGCTCCAGCTCTGGCACCTTCCCCGCCCCAGGAGGGCACGTGGGACTATTCCCTACCCTAGGGGGGCCCGTGGGAGATGTGTCTTGCCCTCTAACGGAATATTGTAGAATCGGCAATTACGAAACATGATAAACGTTCATTATATAACATCAGTGGCGGCTTATTCAAATTAGATTTGTGGAGGTTGTGGTCCATAACCTAAAACCAGACTCCTATACATATGCGATGGATTGTCTTAACTGTAGCACAGAAAAATTAGGGCCTGTTTTTTTTTTTTTTTTTTTTTTGCCGTGTTTTGATGGTTCGACCAGCGGCCGCCTCAGAATTTTGTGGGATAAACGGCGGTGGACCCGTTTCTAATGTATAGAAAAACACCCAAGACAATAGCGCTAAATATCCATATTTAGAATGTTAAGTCTGATTGAATTTTTTGATAACTGTCACGTGACAAATACGCTTGTCGGGTTGCCACTACAATATTAGTGCTTGTGGGCTGGCTGTCTTACAGTGTCTTATAAAATAGGGCTCTGGTGGCCTGGTGGCTGAAGCAAGAACTTCAGCCACCAGGTTCGATTCCCAGCCAGGGAAGAAACATTGGGCATGTTTCTTTACACCGGTTGTCTATGTTCACCCACCAGTAAAATGGGTACCTAGAAGTTAGTCGACTGGTGTGGGTCGCATCATGGGACATTGACCTAATTTGCGGGAAATGCTCAGCATAACAAGCGGCTTTCTATATAGTAGTATGTCATTGATGTCAGCTATGGTCTGTATACCTTGTAAATGTAATTGTGGTAAATAAAAATATTATTAAATCTTTCAGCCACTGGGTACTGGTTGGTAAGTCTGGGGTACTGGGTACTGGTTGGTAAGTCTGGGGTACTGGGTACTGGTTGGTAAGTCTGGGGTACTGGGTACTGGTTGTTATGTCTGGGGTACTGGGTACTGGTTGGTATGTCTGGAGTACTGGGTACTGGTTGGTATGTCTGGGGTACTGGGTACTGGTTGGTATGTCTGGGGTACTGGGTACTGGTTGGTGTATCTGGGGTACTGGGTACTGGTTGGTGTATCTGGGGTACTTATCCTCTACTGCTTCCCTCTTCCATCATTCGAGCAAAAACACTTCCTCTGAACGTGTTTGCTTGGACCTTGAGCTATCATTCAACTCCACCCTTTGTTGTTTTGCTATATATATATATATATATATATATATATATATATATATATATATATATATATATATATATATATATATATATATATATATTATATGGCACCTCAAAATCAATCAGCTGATTTTGACTTATAGAAGTCATCACATATCTGACATTGCAATTTATTTTTAAATCTGTTCATGTCTAACTGAAGAAGTGAGCAACCACTTGGGCAGCAAATCGAAATACAGGTGAAGAGAGAAGCGTACATTTCGGTCTGAGTCAGACACCCTCGTCAGCAAACTGAGACCAAAATAAACAGACCTTTTTATTTCGCCGTGTTTCAATTTGCATCGCTCAGTGTTTGTTACAATATAACACAATCATTTTCAGAGATTTATAAAAAAAGAAAAATACATTTGGTTTACATCTGCGAATTTCCAAGCTCTTACATATAGTAAAAAAAAAAAAAACACCAATGTAAATTTTGTAGTTAATTCGCGAGGCGTAAAACGTGTGTGTATTGGACAGTACAGTGTAGCTTACACTGTTCAGTATACACGAGGACACAGTGTAGCTTACACAGTTCAGTATACACGAGGACACAGTGTAGCTTACACAGTTCAGTATACACGAGGACACAGTGTAGCTTACACTGTTCTGTATACACGAGGACACAGTGTAGCTTACAATGTTCAGTATACACGAGGACACAGTGTAACTTACACTGTTCAGTATACACAAGGACACAGTGTAGCTTACACTGTTCTGTATACACGAGGACACAGTGTAGCTTACACAGTTCAGTATACACGAGGACACAGTGTAGCTTACACTGTTCTGTATACACGAGGACACAGTGTAGCTTAGACTGTTCAGTATACACGAGGACACAGTGTAGCTTAGACTGTTCAGTATACACGAGGACACAGTATAGCTTAGACTGTTCTGTATACACGAGGACAGTGTAACTTAGACTGTTCACTATACACGAGAACACAGTGTAGCTTACACTGTTCAGTATATATAAGGACACAGTGTAACTTAGATTGTTCAGTCTACACGAGGACACAGTTACAGTGTACCTTAGACTTCAGTATATACGAGGACACAGATATAGTGTAGCCTGGAGGGTTCAGTATACACGAGGACACAGATACAGTGTAGCCTGGAGGGTTCAGTATAAACGAGGACACAGATATAGTGTAGCCTGGAGGGTTCAGTATACACGAGGACACAGATATAGTGTAGCCTGGAGGGTTCAGTATACACGAAGACACAGATACAGTGTAGCCTAGAGGGTTCAGTATACACGAGACACGATCAGGCGAGGTCAGATACAAGACAAGATATAGTGTAGCCTGGAGGGTTCAGTATACACGAGGACACAGATACAGTGTAGCCTGGAGGGTTCAGTATACACGAGGACACAGATATAGTGTAGCCTGGAGGGTTCAGTATACACGAGGACACAGATACAGTGTAGCCTGGAGGGTTCAGTATACACGAGGACACAGATACAGTGTAGCCTGGAGGGTTCAGTATACACGAGGACACAGATACAGTGTAGCCTGGACTGGAAGATTCTGAATGCAGTTTTTCAGTTACATTTACAAAAAATCACTAATATATAGGAGCTTTGTAAGAGAGCTCTGTGAGAGAACTTTGTAAAAGAAAGCTTTGTAAGAGAGCTTCAAAGAGAGCTTTGTAAGAGAGCTTCATAAGAGAGCTTTGTAAGAGAGCTTCATAAGAGAGCTTTGTAAGAGAGCTTTACCCTAACACTGTATCTGTAAACTGTATTAGACCAGTCATCATACAAGGTAAACTGTATTAGACCAGTCATCATACAAGGTAAACTGTATTAGACCAGTCATCATACAAGGTAAACTGTATTAGACCAGTCATCATACAAGGTAAACTGTATTAGACCAGTCATCATACAAGGTAAACTGTATTAGACCAGTCATCATACACGGTAAACTGTATTAGACCAGTCATCATACAAGGTAAACTGTTTTAGACCAGTCATCATACACGGTAAACTGTATTAGACCAGTCATCATACAAGGTAAACTGTATTAGACCAGTCATCATACAAGGTAAACTGTATTAGACCAGTCATCATACAAGGTAAACTGTATTAGACCAGTCATCATACAAGGTAAACTGTATTAGACCAGTCATCATACAAGGTAAACTGTATTAGACCAGTCATCATACAAGGTAAACTGTATTAGACCAGTCATCATACAAGGTAAACTGTATTAGACCAGTCATCATACAAGGTAAACTGTTTTAGACCAGTCATCATACACGGTAAACTGTATTAGACCAGTCATCATACAAGGTAAACTGTATTAGACCAGTCATCATACACGGTAAACTGTATTAGACCAGTCATCATACAAGGTAAACTGTATTAGACCAGTCATCATACAAGGTAAACTGTATTAGACCAGTCATCATACAAGGTAAACTGTATTAGACCAGTCATCATACAAGGTAAACTGTATTAGACCAGTCATCATACACGGTAAACTGTTTTAGACCAGTCATCATACAAGGTAAACTGTATTAGACCAGTCATCATACAAGGTAAACTGTATTAGACCAGTCATCATACAAGGTAAACTGTATTAGACCAGTCATCATACACGGTAAACTGTTTTAGACCAGTCATCATACAAGGTAAACTGTATGTTCATATCTCTTTACCATTTTGCCTTTTTTTTGTTTTGTTTTTTTAGCCCAGAAGAGGACTTTGTGGACACACTGCTACGCTTTTTTTTATGCAAATATATATGTACGGTCCATCATGAAAAGTGACATTAAAACAATTATTCAATTGTTTTTGCTGGTGATTTTGAAATACATCAGTCGGTAGAGTGGACAAGTAAAACACACGCATTAGCATTATTGCTTCGTGTTTTTGTTGGCAACTATTGCAGTAATCCTCTTATAAAATACAACATGAAGCTGGCACTGCCCACCTCCATCATCCATTGACACTAAATTTATCAGTACACTAATACACTTTCATGTCTGTATATATATATATATATATGTGTGTGTGTGTGTGTGTGTGTATGTCGTGCCGAATAGGTAACACTTGCGATTTTGGCTTAAATAGCAATGCTCTTCTTGCCGAATAAGGCAAGCGAAAATTTGTGTATGCAATAATTTCGCAAAAATCATTCTTAACCAAACGAAAAAAAAATATTTCATTGTTTTCGTTTATTAAATTATTGTAAACCTATCTAAAATATATTTAGTTGGATTAGGCTAAATTAAATTGCGCTTGTTATAATAAGGTTAGGTAAGTTTTCTAAGGTCCTTTTGGTACAAAATTATTAATTTCTACATTAACATAAATGAAAAAATATATCTTTAAACGTATAAGAGAAAATGTTTAGAAAGGACTTAATTTTAAATGAGTTCTTGCTAATTGACCAATTTTACCTATTCGGCACGACATAATCATATATATACATGAGGAGGGAACCGTAATCTACAAGACACATTGTGGGAACACAAGTTAGCTATATTTCACTGTCATACTCCATCACACAGGATGGGTTCCGTACATTAGGAAATGAAATCTGTCAGACTTGAGTTGGGAGAATACAGTAAGGCAGTGAGGATACCGTCATGTATTGCATTAAAGGTTCAGCAGCTACGACAACATCAAAGGTTTCTTTCCAGCAGAGCTGGAGTTACTATCACTTGGGGATTACCATTTTTCAGGATGGTTTATTATTCGGGGTTAATGCTGAGGTGTGAGGAGAGGGATTCGGGGGGAGGGGGCTAGGTGCGCTTTAGTGTAGGATATAGGGTTTGTATTCAGAGCAGTGGGTGGAGTGGTGAAGGGAACGGGAGGAGGAAGAAGTAGTGAAAAGATGGGGATGGTGAAGGAGTAATTAGGTGAGCAGGAGATGCAGGATGGATGGGACGGTATGTGATGACTGGGTGAGGAAGGTGGCCTCAGTAGTTGAGTAAATTTGAAAACAAGAAAAACTACCACAGTCAAAATAGAACTTCAAGAGATGCGAAGCCAACGTTGGTCCTCTTTAATTAAGTCACTTACTCTCTAAGCTGGAATATTCACTTAAAGGCCCCTTTTAAAGCAGGGGAAATTGTACATATTCAGTAAAGCATCTAAATTATTTGCAATGTTTGAAATACCTTTTTGTATATCTTGTAACGCAGGCGAAAAAGATACATAATTACACCTGGGAAATCCTAGGACTAGTTCCAAATCTACACACAAAAATCACTACGTACGAAAGCAAGAGGCTTTGCCAACGGTGCAAAATACCAGTGAAAAGCCCTAAGTACACTAAGAGATAATACATTAAGTGTAATGGGCCCAAAATTTTTCAACCCTTCCTTAAAACAAAACGGGGGATTACCAACAGAGTCCCCCCACGTTGTCTTCAAGAGGGAACTTAATAAGTTCAAGTCATTTCCCGATCATCCGGGCTATGGCTTGTATACTGGATTGTATGCGGACAGTAATAACAGCCTGGATGATGAGGTCCTGATCCACCAGCAGGCCTGGTCTGGCACAGGGCCGCGGGGGCGTTGACCCCTGGAAGTATTCTTCAGTTATCTAACAGATATCCTTCACATTTACTTATACAAGCACACTGAACACGTCATCTTATACTCCAAACCCGTGTTAGGATCTAAACTAACACCAGCAACTGTAGACAAACCTTCAGTCACATAATGACTTTGGCAGCAACTAGATTTCCCTCTGGCATACCACTTAGTATATATGCATGAACACGTGTATAAATCTGGCACTTCTCTCGGGTTATATTCCACATTTGATCATCTCGCTCCCAGCACTTTGAGTGTATTACCGTCATCAACGGATGCCACAATGTTGCACATGCACCTTATTTTTTAGTTTATCGGTAATGTGAACCATTGATAATATATTAGGATTGAGTTCTACCAGTCGCTTGGTAACAATTCTTATAACCTGCTACAATATGTAGTCCCTTGTGGCCGTCTGTTTTTCTCTTCTTCGGCATGTCATTTATATATGGCGGGGGAACAAGAACTGATCCATGGGGAACACCACTCATTGCCTTTGCCCACTCTGGTACCCACCTTCCCTTCCGTGCCTCTGTTTTCAGTTTTCCAAATATTCCTGTATCCAACTAAGCACCTCCTCAATTACTCCTGTTTCCTCTTCCTGTTTGTACAGTACATCACCCTCCGTTGACGTACACTGTTAAATGCATGTTTGTAGTCTAGGAAGATGCAGCGTACCCAGCCTTCCTCCCCCCCTCCTTCTTCTTCGTCATCGCTCTGACTCTGAATAACAAAAAAAAAAAAAGCACAATACACAAATAACCCGCATATAGAAGAGAGGAGCTTATGACGACGTTTCGGTCCGACTTGAACCATTTACAAAGTCATAAAACAACAACGGCAGTAATAACAGCAGCATCAGCAAAAACAACAAAAGCAGTGACGTAGACGTACATAATATACCAGGAAAGAATCTGCAGAATTAAGCTTAAAATTCTCTCTCTCTCTCTCTCTCTCTCTCTCTCTCTCTCTCTCTCTCTCTCTCTCTCTCTCTCTCTCTCTCTCTCTCTCTCTCTCAGACACGAATACATACTTGCAGTCTCCTCCATTCGTTTTTAAATATATTTATTTTCCACCAGTGCTCTGCTAACTCAGTGATAATTTGAACTGTGGTGACGGTGATGGTGAAAGTGATTCACAGTCAAAGTGAACATTGCTCACACATGCTGGCGTCACCCAACCCCTGAATTCGTTACAAAGCTTCTGAACCTTAATTAAAAACTTTTACACGGGATTATTTACTTAGTCCTCAGGGTCTTTTTTTTTTTTTTTTTTTTTTTTGACGAAGTTCTCCGAGTCGTATTAAAATATGTCCTAAAGTTTGTTTACAAAATGCTCTGTGTCTGTCTCTCTACGAAAATCAGAAGCCAAATTCGTAAATTTTATATAGTCTATTTACAAAGATTTCCAAGCCTTTTTTTTACAAGGTTTATAAGTTATTCAATGAAAAAAAAATCTAAGGTTAATTAGCAAAGTCTATGCAGTCTCTTTTTTCAAAGTTGTATGTCTTAATTAAAAAGTTTTCGAAGAACTATAGATGAATCCTTAATAAGTTTTCTACGGGTATTTTACAAAGTCCCAAGAGCCTTTTTATTAATGCTCTCCGAACGTTTTTTCTTTTACAAAGTTAACCAAGTCTTAAAAACGTTTTCTAAGGCTTATTTACAAACTAAACTTAGCCTGTTTTATTTTCTATATTAAGTTCTACGAGACTTGAAAAACAGGACTGGTTTTCCAAGAGTATATAACGAACGTGTCAGCCTGAGGAGGATGTCAACAGGGCGACGGGGTCCCATCCTCTAGTATTCACCTCTGGGTTTCATTTATACTTTCTTTTTAAACTCTGTTAGAAGTGATCAAGGTCCCAGGACCGAAACGTTTTCTAATAAATATGTACTAGTGTTTGCTTACGTGCCTTTCTAAAATAATTTGTTGGTATCTGTTACCAAGATTTGTACCACAACAGCTTTAAATGTTTCGTTCTGGCAACGCTGGAGTTAGTTACTCGGGAATTACCGTCCCTGGCGATGGCCTGTCCCACGTACAGGCTAAGAAAATTGGTATCATCATTCTTATCACGGAAAAAAAGACTATTACATACGCACGTAAATATTCACAAATATTTTCGTATACATATACGCATAACAGGACTTTAGAACTACCCTAACAGGATCTTAACAGGAATCTACAACTACCCTAACGGGAACATAACAGGACCCTACAACTACCCTAACAGGAACATAACAGGACCCTACAACTACCCTAACAGGAACATAACAGGACCCTACAACTACCCTAACAGGAATCTACAACTACCCTAACGGGATCATAACAGGACCCTACAACTATAACAGGAATATAACAGGAATCTACAACTACCCTAACAGGATCATAACAGGACCCTACAACTACCTTAACAGGATCGTAACAGGACCCTACAACTACCCTAAAAGGATCGTAACAGGACCCTACAACTACCCTAACAGGATCGTAACAGGAATCTACAACTACCCTAACAGGATCATAACATAAATCGTCATCACAATATAAAGCAAATCAGGTTCAACTTTTCGTATTATGCATAAGTCTCACGCAATTTAGACGAAAGTGGAAACATCCCCAGCATTTATTCGGAAAGGATGAAGTACGAAAAGAGGTGAGGGTTTGTGCTGGTTTATACTAACAATATATGTGTGCCGTTGCTGCATTTATTTTCACTCTACAAATTATTTTTGTCTATTAAAACAGTATTTGTATTCATGCCGGATGAGTGAGGATTCTTTTTTAAATAAAATAAAAATTGAGTACAACCGCAATGTGTTGCTACATGATTTAAATGACACTATGTGTTTACCTCACAATCCATCACACAGGATGTTTCTTTTAACACGTCTCACAGGATGGGGTTTTATTTAACACGTCACACAGGATGGTGTTTTAAAAGTAGACAGTCGTTTAACACGGTAGCAACTTTTCTGAAATAGTCGTGTTAATTAAAACCGTGTTAGTCAAACTGAATAACTTATGGGGAAAATAGGGTTACGTTCCTGGGAGCCCCCAAAAGGCCAAACAACTTTTTTTTAGACCAACATATCTTACAAAATAAAAGTGAATATGTAATTGTAGTTCATTGTCGTAATGTATTATATTGTTTTTACTGCTTAAGATTACAAATGCAACAGAAATAATAGTATTTCTTACCTTAAATTGTGGGTGCTGGTGTTTGTGGATGATTGTGGAGAGTGGAGAGTTATGCTGTGGCCCTACTGGGCTGGGGTGGATGGTAGAGGTTCTGATACTGAAGTCGATGGTTGTACTGGAGTGTGCATAAATTCGGTAATGGATTTCTGTTCTATTTTACCCCACAGTACATTATACAACTGACGGTAAGGCATCAGCTGCTCTAGACACCGTTTCAGGGTCCTCTTCAGTGAAAAAATCTAACTTTAATTCTAACTTTAATTCTGTCAAGTCAGTCAGTCAGTAAGTCAGTCAGTAAGTCAAGTCAGTCAAGTCAGTAAGACAACTCAGTAAGTCAAGTCAGTAAGTCAGTCAGTAAATCAGTCAGTCATATATGTAAATCAGTCATATATGTAAGTCAGTCAGTAAATCAGTCAGTCATCACACAAACTCATATTTACCTCATTCTTTTTGTGCACAAAGTGACCTTCATTACGGCCACAGGCTATCTCTTGTCTAATATCTCTATTTTCTTCGTTAATTCTAAGACTTAAACCTTTTCTTGTCACTTACTGGGTGCCATGATTGCTTGGCAGATTTAAGATATGGCAATTAAAATACGTATCTAAACAAACACAGCGAGCTCCTAGCAGAGGATCGTCCTACACACGTATGAACCGAAGGCTGAGAGGGTCATGGGGATAGCGGTAGGTCTTCCCCATTGACTCAATGGTCTAACCCACAGCCAAGCCAAGCAGAGTGTACGTATCCCGAGGGCGACCGGGCGCTCCAAATTTTTTTTCCCCTCCCGCAAACTGAACCGTGTTAAGTTAATTTTACGAAGTGTTAAACAAAAATATGCTGCAATTCTTCAATAGGGCTGTAACCAAAACGTGCCAAACAAAATAGTGTTAAACTGTATTTAACACGTCGCAAAGGATGAACTTATATTTAACACGTCACACAGGATGGTGTTTTATTTAACACGTCACACGGGATAGTGATTTACCTGACACATCACTCAGGATGGTGGTCACCTACCACACTTATCACTCAGGATGATACTTAACACACAAATCATAGAGGATGGCGTGTACCCAACACACAGGATGGTAAGGAAAGAAGTGTAGGTGTGTTGAAAGGCCAGAGACCACCATTACTTCCTCTTGCTCGCTCTCGCTCTCTCTCAACACCTTTGTCTTTCCCGTTGCTCCATTACCAGTGATGTTGCTTACACATATAAGTGCACCTTTGTATTTGCTGTGAAGGATGGGAGTATCGAGGCAATATTAATGTGGGAGGAGAAACTTGACTTTCCATTTTGCCCCCTAAAAATGGCCACGTATAACTTTTTTTTAAAGAGGGGGGGGAAGGAAGAGGGAGAGTTAATGTTGGGTGTCCTCTTCCATCTGGATTTGCCGAACTTGTGGAAGAGTCGAGCCTTCATCCCCCACTCCCCCCCCCCCCAAAAAAAAAGGAAAATTATAATGAGGAATGTAATGAAAATCAATTCCTGACTCGACATGAAAGTTTGCAGCGGAGGAAGTGTGTGTACTCACCTATTTGTACTCACCTATTTGTGGTTGCAGGGGTCGAGTCATAGCTCCTGGCCCCGCCTCTTCACTGATTGCTACTAGGTCCTCTCTCTCCCTGCTCCATGAGCTTTATCAAACCTAGTCTTAAAACTATGTATGGTTCCTGCCTCCACTATGTCGCTTTCCAAGCTATTCCACTTCCTGACAACTCTATGACTGAAGAAATACTTCCTAACATCCCTTTGACTCATAGGAGTCTTCAACTTCCAATTGTGACCCCTTGTTTCTGTGTCCCCTCTCTGGAACATCTTGTCTCTGTCCACCTTATCTATTCCTCGCAGTATTTTATATGTCGTTATCATGTCTCCCCTAACCCTCCTGTCCTCTAGTGTCGTCAGGCCGATTTCCCTTAACCTTTCTTCGTAGGACAATCCCCTTAGCTCTGGGACTAGTCTTGTTGCAAACCTTTGCACTTTCTCTAATTTCTTGACGTGCTTGACCAGGTGTGGGTTCCAAACTGGTGCTGCATACTCCAGTATGGGCCTGACGTATATGGTATACAAAGTCTTGAATGATTCCTTGGTGAGGTATTGGAACGCTATTCTTAGGTGTGTGTGTGTATGTGTGTGTGTGTGTGTGTGTGTGTATGTGTGTGTGTGTGTGTGTGTGTGTGTGTGTGTGTGTGTGTGTGTGTGTGTCAGTGGTTACGTAAGGTTTGTCAGGAAACAGGACAAGTGTTTCCTGACTCGACAAGACCCGGGGCGGAACAGTACCAGCGAATCTCGTCGAATCTAATCAAGTGGTGGTACAGTGATTAACAGCCAGTCACTTGCCGCAGTGTGGACCAGCCACTTGCTGAAGTGTAGACCAGTCACTTGCTGCAGTGTGGACCAGCCACTTTCTGCAGTGTAGACCAGTCACTTGCTGCAGTGTGGACCAGCCACTTTCTGCAGTGTAGACCAGTCACTTGCTGCAGTGTGGACCAGCCACTTTCTGCAGTGTAGACCAGTCACTTGCTGCAGTGTGGACCAGCCACTTTCTGCAGTGTAGACCAGTCACTTGCTGCAGTGTGGACCAGCCACTTTCTGCAGTGTAGACCAGTCACTTGCTGCAGTGTGGACCAGCCACTTGCTGCAGTATGGACCAGCCTCAGTTCCTCACCTGTCGAAACCACAGCTGTGAGAAAGACCAGAATCGTAGGGAGGAATACGCGAGTTATGTGAAGGAATACGCGAGTTATGGGGAGAAAAACGTGGGTTGTGGCGAATAAAAAACGCGAGTTGTGGCGAATAAAAAAAACGCGAGTTGTGGCGCATAAAAAAAACGCGAGTTGTGGCGAATAAAAAAACGCGAGTTGTGGCGAATAAAAAAACGCGAGTTGTGGAGAATAAAAAAAAACGCGAGTTGTGGCGAATAAAACACGCGAGTTGTGGGGAAAGGATAACGCTGGACTTCTGGTAAAGTTTAGCTTAAATCCAGTTACTGGCAATGTTAAATGGTGTGCGGATGGGTGGCACTCTGTTGTTGAGACTCTCACTGACATGACGCGCTACGCACGCCAGCAGCCGCCTTCACAAACACGAAAATACTGAGACCCCCCCCCAAGCTTTTTTTTTTTTTCCCCTTCCAGCTTTTCACCGTAAGGTTGAACTGAGCAATTACGAAGCATTAACAAATGAAAAGTTGAAAAAAGTGACGTATCTTCACGAAACAGATAGGCCAACATTATCAACAGATCAGTAGTCATAACTTAACGGTATGACACCGTTGAAGGTCACTTGCTTGCAAGTCCTGGCAAAAGCACAGGTAGGATAAACGGGAAGAAACTTGAATAAACGTGGGAATAAACACGGGAAAGAGGTTCGGTTAACGGGACACAAGTGCAACTAATGCGACATTTTACTATGGCAACGTTTCGCTCTCCAGGAGCTTTGTAAAGCCGTTGATAGAAGAGCCAACATACAGGAGATTATTTTAGGTAAAGGTTTGTCAGGAAACAGGATACAGTAGCGAGGTGTTCACCTTGTATGTTATTGTGACCATGATGTTCATATCGATATTGGTTAACTGGTGAACCCTCCGTATAACGGACTAATGGGAGGATGGAGGGGGGAGGAGCGGGAGGCCGGTAACAGCAATTGTGGTGGATAGAGAAGAGATTGTTCAGCCGTGATTGTAACAATAACAGTTCTGTAAACAACGGACTTTTATCCATCGTTTCCGAATCCATTGTCCCAGCGGATTTTGTTCTGTATTTCCGAAGTCTGTTATACGATGGTCGGTTACATAGACGTTAGTTTTATGGGGGTTCGTTATGCACTCAGTGGCCACTTTATTAGGTACACCTGTACACCTGGTCGTTAATGTAAATATCTAATCAGCCAGTCACGTGGCAGCACCTCAATGTCTAAAAGCATTCAGACATTGTCATGAGGTTCAGTTGTTGTTTAGATTGAATATCAGAATGAAGAAGAAATGTGATCTAAGCGACTTTGACCTTGGAATAATTGTTGGTGCCAGACGGGGTGACCTGAATATCTCAGAAACTGACGATCTCTTGGGATTTTCACGCACAAGTCTCCAGAGTTTACAGAGAATAGTGTAAAAAAAACACAAAACATCCAGTGAGTGGCAGTTTTGTGAGCGAAAGCGCCTTGATAATGGAAGAGATTAGAGGAGAATGGCCAGACTGATTCAAGTTGACAGGAAGGCGATAGTAACTCAAATAACCAGACTTTACAACAGTGGTATGCAGAAGAGAATTTCTGAACGCACACGCCGAACTATGAAGTGGATGGGTTACAGCAGCAGACCACACCGGGTTCAGTCCTGTCAGCTGAGAACAGGAAACTGAGGCTACAGTAGGCACAGGCTCACCCAAACTGGACAGTTGACAATTGGAAAACCATCGCCTGGTCTGACGAACCGCGATTTCTGCTGCGAAATACAGATGGTAGGGTCAGAATTTGTCGTAAACAACATGAATCCATTGACCCATCCTACATGTGCAGCCGACACATCTGCAACAATTACGTGATGCTATCATGTCAACATGGAACTAAATCTCTTAAGGAATATTTCCAGCATCTTGTTGAATCCATAACACGAAGAATTCATGCTGTTCTGGGGGCAAAGGGAGACCCCCACCCTGTACTGGAAGGATGCAAAGTGACCGCTGAGTGTATATGGGGGGTTTACAGTGTTTAAATCACACACACACAAACACACACACACACAACACACACACACACAACACACTCACACACACCACACACACACCACACACCACACCCACACACACACACACACACACACACACACACACACACACACACACACACACACACACACACACCACACCACACACACACACACACACACACACACACACACCACACACACACACACACACACACACACACACACACACATTAGCTGCCTGCTTTTTTGCTGATGAAGGTTCCAGCTGAGCAGTGATCAGTGGGATGGTGCCCACCCAACTGGCTGCTTGCTGAGCAGGCGTATTGGGAGCTGGAAAAGTAGTGGGAGGAACTGGGGTGTAGTGTGAGGAACTGGGGTGTAGTCGGAGGAACTGGGGTGTAGTGGATGGAGCTGGGGTGTAGTGATTGGAGCTGGGGTGTAGTGGAAGGAGCTGGGGTGTACTTAGATGACGTTTTCGAAGGTTTACAGTCCAGGGTTCTGGTCCTAGACTAGTGGGTGTCGACCATCTGTGTCAATAACATCATCTGCTGCACCTCATCTCTCTCTCTCCAGTATATACTAAGCCTCGTTGTTTCCTGCCTGTGTTCCTAGTGTCTAATGGTTATAATTATAACTATAATTTTTAAAGGAGAGGAGAGGTAAGCCACCTCGGTCAGATGACCAACAGCTCCAGTTGTGGGGCATCATATGACTAAGACCCGCGTCAGGAAACACTTGTCCTGTTTCCTGACGAGCCTTACCTAACCTAACCTAACCTTACCTTACCTTACCTTACCTAACCTAACCTAACCTAACCTAACCTAACCTAACCTCTACCTTACCTTACCTAACGTAACGTAACCTAACCTAACCTAAGCCTGTGCTAAAGAGTCATCAGGACTGCAGCACAGAACACTTGCTCTTAGGCTAAGGACTGATTGGTTCATCTTCTACTGTTCTGTATAAACGAGTACAGTGATACTGGAGGACTGATTACCTCTTCTACAGTCTTCCATTGATGTCGCTGTATTGATGAAGGCAATGGATGGTGAAACGTCTGCAAAGTATAGATACCACGATGTTGTACACATGTGTTAGATCATCATCACTGACTTATCATCTCTTACTGTGAATGTTCGCATTATCCATCGTATCATTTTCCTCGTGGTTGTGATAATGGCACTGTTGTGATAATGGCACTGTTGTGATAATGGCACTGTTGTGATAATAGCACTGTTGTGATAATGACACTGTTGTGATAATAGCACTGTTGTGATAATGGCACTGTTGTGATAATGACACTTGTGATAATGACACTGTTGTGATAATGGCACTATTGTGATAATGACACTGTTGTGATAATGACACTGTTGTGATAATGACACTTGTGATAATGATACTGTTGTGATAATGACACTGTTGTGATAATGACACTGTTGTGATAATGGCACTGTTGTGATAATGGCACTGTTGTGATAATGACACTGTTGTGATAATGACACTGTTGTGATAATGACACTGTTGTGATAATGACACTGTTGTGATAATGACACTGTTGTGATAATGACACTTGTGATAATGACACTGTTGTGATAATGACACTTGTGATAATGATACTGTTGTGATAATGATACTGTTGTGATAATGACACTGTTGTGATAATGGCACTGTTGTGATAATGGCACTGTTGTGATAATGACACTGTTGTGATAATGGCACTGTTGTGATAATGACACTTGTGATAATGACACTGTTGTGATAATGACACTTGTGATAATGATACTGTTGTGATAATGACACTGTTGTGATAATGACACTGTTGTGATAATGGCACTGTTGTGATAATGGCACTGTTGTGATAATGACACTTGTGATAATGACACTGTTGTGATAATGACACTTGTGATAATGACACTGTTGTGATCTTGAATGGTGAGATTCTCCGACATTATCACTCCTTAGTCCGTCACCTTAGTTTTCACCTCTATTAAGGGTTGGTTTTATACTCCGTGGGGGAAGATGGAGGCGTATTACTGTAAGAAGTGAGGGAGAAGTGAGGGAGATGTTAATTTAACAAAAACACAATTGACTCCTTCACGTAACACAACTGACTCCTTCACGTAACACAACTGACTCCTTCACGTAACACAACTGACTCCTTCACGTAACACAACTGACTCCTTCACGTAACACAACTGACTCCTTCACGTAACACACCTGACTCCTTCACGTAACACACCTGACTCCTTCACGTAACACAATTGACTACTTCACGTAACACAACTGACTCCTTCACGTAACACACCTGACTCCTTCACGTAACACAACTGACTCCTTCACGTAACACAACTGACTGCTTCACGTAACACAACTGACTGCTTCACGTAACACAACTGACTCCTTCACGTAATTACAGAGGCATTGGAGGACGACCAAAACGCAGATGTGATTTACACAGATTTTGCAAAGGCGTTTGACAAATGCGATCATGGAGTGATAGCGCACAAAATGAGGGCCATAGGCATTACGGGGAAGGTAGGCAGATGGATTTTTGAGTTCCTAACACAAAGAACACAAAAAGTAGTAGTGAACAGGGCAAGATCCAGCATCAGCGAGGTCAAAAGCTCAGTGCCCCAAGGCACTGTCCTGGCACCTCTGCTGTTTCTAATCCTCATAGCAGACATAGATAAAAACACCCAGCACACTTTTGTATCATCATTTGCAGATGACACTAAAATAAGCATGAAAGTCACTACGGTAGAGGACACTGAAAAATTACAGGAGGACATAAGCAGGGTCTTCCAGTGGGCAGTGGAGAACAACATGACGTTAAATGGTGATAAGTTTCAGCTGCTTAGGTATGGAAAAATGAAGAACTCAAAAGGAACACTATATACAAAACGCAAGAGGGTCACCACATAGAACGAAAGGAACACGTAAAGGACTTGGGAATAATTATGTCTGCTGATCTGTCGTTTAAAGACCATAACAAGACAAAGATCACAACAGCCAGGAAGATGACGGGGTGGGTATTGAGAACTTTCAAAACAAGGGAAATAATGCCGATGGTGACACTATTCAAATCGCTAGTGCTCCCTCACTTAGAATACTGCTCAGTGCTGACGGCCCCGTTCAGGGCAGGAGAAATAGCAGAGCTGGAACAAATCCAGAGATCGTTTACGGCTCACATTGAGCCATTGAAACATCTAAATTATTGGGAACGCCTTCAAGTCTTGAACATGTACTCATTGGAGCGGAGGAGAGAGAGATACATGATAATATATACATGGAAAGTACTTGAGGGCCTGGTCCCAAATCTGCACACTGCCATAACAACATACTGGAGTGAGAGATATGGGAGAAAGTGTAAAATAAATCCAGTGAGGAGCAGGGGTGCGGTGGGGACAATACGGGAGCACTGTATTAACATCCGGGGTCCCAGACTATTCAACATCTTACCAGAAGATATCCGAAACACGGCTGGAACCAGTGTAGAAGCCTTCAAGAGGAAACTGGACAAATATCTTCACCAGGTGCCAGATCAACCAGGCTGTGATGGATATGTGGGGCAGCGGGCCTCCAGCAGCAACAGCCTGGTTGACCAGGCAGCACCAGACGAGCCTGGCCCATGGCCGGGCTCAGAAGTAGATACTCTCGAAACTCTTCAAAGGTATATCAAAGGTATATCAAAGGTAACACAACTGACTCCTTCACGTAACACAACTGACTCCTTCACGTAATACAATTGACTACTTCACGTAACACAACTGACTCCTTCACGTAACACAACTGACTCCTTCACGTAACACAACTGACTCCTTCACGTAACACAACTGACTCCTTCACGTAACACACCTGACTCCTGCACGTAACACAACTGACTCCTTCACGTAACACAACTGACTCCTTCACGTAGACACAACTGACTCCTTCACGTAACACACCTGACTCCTTCACGTAACACAACTGACTCCTTCACGTAACACACCTGACTCCTTCACGTCACAACAAACAACAGTGGTTGCCTGGCGCAGCGACGTGCGCACGGTCCCAACAACGTTTGCAATATAAACAAAACGAAAAACAAAAGAGGACCATCTGGGAACAATGCGTGTAGTGCTTTGAAAGAGAGATTCTTCCCTCCCCTCCCCACCCCTTCCTTCCCCCTGAAGCAGAGTTTCCTCTCCACCAACCCCCCCCCTTCCTCCCCCTCCCTATCACCCTGCATGCAATCTGCATTAATCCCATATTTACGTATTCCTGGATATATAATAGCCCAAATTCCTCTCCTACCACACTTTCTCTTCTCCTTTCTCTCCTCTTTACAATTTTTGTCACGGCTTTCTTAGACGACGGAGGTGTTTACACAACATTAAATCTCTCGCGTGATGGGATAGGCCATCCAGATACATGGTAATTATCAAGTAGTAGAACCCTTCTGAAGCTCCCTGTAGCCCCTGAAGCTCCCTCTAGCCCCTGAAGCTCCCTGTAGCCCCTGATGATGAAGCTCTCTGTAGCCCCTGAAGCTCCCTGTAGCCCCTGAAGCTCCCTGTAGCCCCTGAAGCTCCCTGTAGCCCCTGAAGCTCCCTGTAGCCCCTGAAGCTCCCTGTAGCCCCTGAAGCTCCCTGTAGCCCCTGAAGCTCCCTGAAGCTCCCTGTAGCCCCTGAAGCTCCCTGTAGCCCCTGATGATGAAGCTCCCTGTAGCCCCTGATGATGAAGCTCCCTGTAGCCCCTGATGATGAAGCTCCCTGTAGCCCCTGAAGCTCCCTCATGAAATGCTTGACGATATCCTCATCACCCCAACAGGGACTAAAAGATTTCAACAGTGTATGGAACCCGCCCTGGGTGACACAGTATGGATGGGGGAAGCGTATAGCTTTCATCCCCACTGTATTTATCACAAGGAATAGGGCAGTAGCACACTGATGACATATCTTTTTTTCTAACGAATTCACACAGACGCAGACAGTAACAGAGATACAGGAACAGAGATATACATGCACAGTCACACAGACAGATACAGGTCAAGAGATAGAGAGAGATACCCGTACACACACACACACACAACACACACACACATTCGCCCTAAACTTTTTTTCCTGTTTTTCTCCCCTGGGGAGGAAAACAAACATGGAATACTGGTACAACCGACACGGAATGACTTCCCTATGCCAGTTTAATGCCGTCCAAATTAAGTTTTTGCCTGTACTCGCTGGCGCTGCCTCCCAGACCTGATTAACGGCATACACCTTCACCAGGCTGCGTGCAGGCACCCAGGTAGTGCCCGAGTCTGCTTGTCAACACTTCAAGATGACACACACACACACACACCGGAGCTAGGAGCTGTGGCTCAGGGCCAGGAGCTGTGACTCGACCCCTGCAACCACAACTAGGTGACTACACACACACACAAACACATATACATACATACAGACGTTTTACTGGTTAGATGGATGACGGGGGTTTAAATGCTATCGACTACACGAGGGTCATGAAGGCTGCATGAGAACTGTTCACCACCAGTCAATAATAATTGAATTCGTAAAGGAAAATGCGATGAAAGTAAACTTTTAATATATACATCCATAGGTAAAACTGGTCAATTAGCAAGAACTTATTTAAAATTAAGTCCTTTCTAAAATTTCACTTATACGTTTAAAGACATATTTTTTTCATTTATGTTAATGTAAAAATAAATAATTTTGTACCAAATGAACCTTAGAAAACTTACCTAACCTTATTATAACAAGCGCAATTTAATTTAGTCTAATCCAACTAAATATATTTTAGATAAGTTTTTTTTTTTTTTCAACAAGTCGGCAGTCTCCCACCGAGGCAGGGTGACCCAAAAAGAAAGAAAATCCCCAAAAAGAAAATACTTTCATCATCATTCAACACTTTCACCACACTCATACATAATCACTGTCTTTGCAGAGGCGCTCAGATACGACAGCTGAGAATTGTCCCTCCCAGCTGTCACTATCCCAGACCCCTCTTTTAAAGTGCAGGCATTGTACTTCCCATTTCCAGGACTCAAGTCCAACTAAATCAATTAACTGGTTTCCCTGAATCCCTTCACAAAATGTTACCCTGCTCACACTCCAACAGATCGTCATGTCCCAAAAACCATTCGTCTCCATTCACTCCTATCTAACACGCTCACACATGCTTGCTGGAAGTCCAAGCCCCTCGCCCACAAAACCTCCTTTACCCCTTCCCTCCAACCTTTTCTAGGACGACCCCTACCCCGCCTTCCTTCCCCTACAGATTTATACTCTCTCCAAGTCATTCTACTTTGATCCATTCTCTCTAAATGATAAGTTTACAATAATTTAATAATAAACAAACACAATGAAATATATTTTTTTCGTTAGGTTCAGAATTTTTTTTTTTGTGAAATTATTCCATAAATTTTTTTTCGCTTGCCTTATTCGGCAAGAAGACCGTTGCTATTTAAGTCAAATTGCAAGTTTTACCTATTCGGCACGACATATACACCACGTGGTATTTATTATAGGGCTCAAATCTGTTCGAGTAGAGCTTTACCGAGTCGTACCTCTATGTATGACTGAAGCTGTGCCTAGAGCGAAAGTTCTATGTATGACTGAATGAAGCTGTGCCTAGAGCGAAACGTTCTATGTATGACTTGATAAAGCTGTGTCTAGAGCGAAACGTTCTATGTATGACTGAATGAAGCTGTGCCTAGAGCGAAACGTTCTATGTATGACTGAATGAAGCTGTGCCTAGAGCGAAACGTTCTATGTATGACTGAATGAAGCTGTGCCTAGAGCGAAACGTTCTATGTATGACTTGATAAAGCTGTGCCTAGAGCGAAACGTTCTATGTATGACTGGATGAAGCTGTGACTAGAGCGAAACGTTCTATGTATGACTGGATAAAGCTGTGCCTAGAGCGAAACGTTGTCTTCCTGAAGTTTATCAGACGACAGTATCGGGGAGTAGGGGGGTGGGGGGTTTAACACGCGGCCAGTCCTAGTGGAAGGCTTGATCAACCAGACTCTTGGGTTGCTGTCCCCCAACCATAGTCAACCCTTCTGTACTGATAGAGCATTTTTTATTATTATTATTATTATTATTATTATTATTATTATTATTATTATTATATTCAAGGGGAAGCGCTAAACCCTTAGGGGTGATCCAGCTCCCGAGGGTTCGGAGGTAATTTAAAGTTTGATCTGAGGAGTGGGAGGATAGCTCCTTGGGTTAAGAGCCAGTCAGCTTTGACTGGCGACTACTGTCTTTACCGTAGAAGCCGCAATACCTTAATTTTCCTTACGACATTTGCGGCGAGGTGACGTAACGTAGAGTCAGGTCAGGTCAGGTCAAGTTAGCTTACATATATCTGTGGATAAAAAAAAAATCTCGTATTTATCCACAAATAGCCTACCTGGAGGGTATTCTAAGGGTCAACGCCCCCGCGGCCCAGTCCACGACCAGGCCTCCCGCTGGATCAGGGCCTGATCAACCAGGCTGTTACTGCTGGCCACACGTAGTCCAACGTACGAACACAGCCCGGCTGATCCAACACTGACTTTAGGTATCTGTCCAGCTCCCTCTTGAAGGCAACCAGAGGTCTATTGGTAATTCCCCTTATGGCTGGTGGGAGGCTGTTGAACAGTCTTGGGCCCCGGACACTTATTGTGTTTTTTCTTAGTGTACTAATGGTGGCAAATTAAAAAAAAAAAGTCTTGCAAGGCGGAGCCTGAGTCAGCAGGTAAGACTGAGATAACAACGACTGTCACTCGTAGTGTTAATGTGGGTTAGAGTTTGTATTAGGCTTATAACAACAATAAATATAAACCACCACCATCACCATAACCACTATAACTACAGTAGCACAACAACCACCAACAAAAAAACACCCACCATCACCACCAAAGCCACCATCACCACTATCATTACCATCAAAGCCACCATCATCACCAAAGCCACCACCACTACCACCACAACAACTACAACCAGAGGACGGGAAGGAGTGACGCTGTGAACGACTCACAGAGTCGCTCCTTCCCGTCATGTCTGCGTCTCCCCGCAAGAGTCAGTCAGTCTTCCGGTAACTTACAGAGCGGAATGTTACGCTTTGTAGTGTTTCAGAACGTTTTACGAGACGGCCCACACGGAAAGATAAAAATTTACGATGTTAAAATTCACTCACCGGCGGCGGTCTGGTGAATATTTTACATTGGTCAAACGGTCTATAAAAAGACCAAGACCTTTATTTAGGTCGTAAAGCAAGAGTTAATATTGTCCCTGAGAGGAGGTGAGGATAGTAGAGGCCAACATAGCGGACTCATCCTCACGTCGTGAGTGATGGCCTCCTCATTGCCTCTAGTGGCTGGTTTATGGGGTTTAAAACCTACCTGACGGTTAGTTATATTTAATCTGTTGGCTACCAGTCAGGAATATAATAATATATCCTTCGTATATTTCTACTGGATGTTGAAGTTCACACTACCAGCATCTCTTCCTTACGTCCTTTCTTGGATCTATATAACATAAACACCATATATGTTGCTCTATTCTGACACGTCAACTCCCAAATATCTGAAAACATTTACTTCTTCCATAATCCCTCTGTCCAATGTGATATCCAATTTTTCTTTATTTAAATCGTTTGATACCCTCATCACCTTACTCTTATCTATGTTCACTTTTAACTTTCTACCTTTACACACTCTCCCAAACTCGTCCACTAACCTTTGCAACTTTTCTCTAGAATCTCCCATAAGCACAGTATCATCAGCAAAAAAGTAACTGTCAACTCCCATTTTGCATTTAATTCCCCATAATTTAATCCCACCCCTCTCCCCAACACCCTAGCATTTACTTCTTTTACAACCCCATCTATAAATATATTAAACAACCATGGTGACATTACACATCCCTGTCTAAGACCTACTTTTACCGGGAAGTAATCTCCCTCTCTCCTACACACCCTAACCTTAGCCTCACTATCCTCATAAAAACTCTTTACAACCTTCAGTAACTTACTACCTATTCCATACACTTGCAACATTTGCCACATTGCTCCCCTATCCACTCTATCATATGCCTTTTCTAAATCCATAAATGCAATAAAAACTTCTCTACCTTTATCTAAATACTGTTCACATATATGCTTCAATGTAAACACTTGATCTACACATCCCCTACCCACTCTAAAGCCTCCTTGGTCATCTGCAATCCTACTCTCTGTCTTACCTCTAATTCTTTCAATAATAACCCTGCCATACACTTTACCTGGTATACTCAGTAAACTTATTCCCTATAATTTTTACACTCTTTTATCCCCTTCCCTTTATATAAAGGAACTATACATGCTCTCTGCCAATCCCTAGGTACCTTCCCTCTTTCATACATTTATTAAACAAAAATACCAACCACTCCAGCACTATATCCCCCTGCTTTTAACATTTCTGTCATGATCCCGTCAGTTCCAGCTGCTTTACCCCCTTTCATTCTACGTAATGCCTCACGCACCTCCCCCACACTCACATCCTGCTCTTCTTCACTCCTAAACGATGTTGTACCTCCCTGGCCAGTACATGACTAAACCATTTTAGAATCATAACTCTCATTCCTGCCTCTCAGTCACCTAATTTCTCCATTCCTAGCTCTCTTGAGCACTATTCGCACTACAGACTGATCTTACACGACTCACGAAATCGTAATGACACGATTGCAAACAAACCATACTCTCTGACCGCGGGTTCGAACCCCACCCGTGGTATGGTTTGATCTTACACGGTTTTGTTCATTTCCAAGAACTTTCTTGCATCAACTTTCAAAGGCCATGCTTCATGACCACACAGAAGTCTCGGTACTTATATAATCTGATACATTGACAAGTAACTTACTCTTCGTGGATTCCTCAACGCTCCCGCAACTTCACAAGTATTACGTGGTTTTCCCTCAGTCTTCGTTAACGCATCTTCTGATGCATACGAGCGAAAGTATAAACAAAACAGTATCTTCCATCTACAGTTTCCACATCAAATTCAATATCCTATGAAAACACTCGTCTCCCCAATACACGTCTCCCAACACGTCTCCCCAACACACGTCTCCCCAACATACGTCTCCCAACTATAGAATTCACTAATTTTGCATCTTCGTCTATAAAAGCATAACGAATTTATAGCAATACCAAACATCCTTGCATATGCAAAACAACCACAAGGGGAGTTGAATGATAGCTCTAGGTCTTTTGTATTGCAATCAATACATCAGGAGCTTACAGTATTGCAGAAATAAGTAGGAAAACCAAGAAGATCCGTTCCCATGAACATATCTGCTTGGCCTTACAACTTATTTCTGCAACATTGCAAGCTCCTGATGGTGTTTTGATTACAACACGAAAGGCCTAGAGCTATCATTCAACTCCTACACAATCAACCCTGTATATTATTTCCTTCAAAATACTCTTGACAACGCTCGACAATTTACAATTATTCTAGATAACTATAATCCTAGCCACGCCACTGCATAAATGCAGCAGTCAGCTCAAGTCTCTGAAAACAACAAACCCACTACGTGAGCGAAACGTTGTCAGTAGAGGATCGCATTTTTGTATTACCATCGTGTTGTATTTCATAACATTTCTCCCCAGCCTCTGTCTATGATCACTGTAAACACCTGACTCTCACATCCCCATCTCTCTCTCTCTCTCTCTCTCTCTCTCTCTCTCTCTCTCTCTCTCTCTCTCTCTCTCTCTCTCTCTCTCTCTCTCTCTCTCCTTCACTCTAGCCAAAGTCCATTCACTCCTAAGTCAACTTCTATCCTCTGTTTTCACATTTTTCGTATACACATCGAATAATAGACATAAAACCAATTCCCCTTAACATCTCAAACTCTTGATACATTTGCCTTTGTACAAAGTAAACACAGGTGCTCTCTCAGTCCCTCACCATCTTGTGTCACTCATATTAAACAAATACACTAACCATTCCAACCATTTATTCCCAACATTTCTCAGTATTTCAATCAGAATACTTTTTTTCCCTCCTCCTCCTCCTCCTCCTCCTCCACTTCCTCTTCCACTTCCTCTTTTTCCTCCTCCTTCTCCTTCTCCTCCTCCTCCTTTTATTTCTCCTCCACCTCCTTTTTCTCTTCCTCCTCCTCCACTTAGTCTTCCTCTTCATCATCCCCTCCTCCTTCACCTCCTCCTCCTCCTCCACCTCCAACTCCTCCTCTTCCTCCTCCTCCTCCTCAACCTCATCTTCCACTTCCTCTTCCTATTCTTCCTCCTCCTCCTCTTCCTCTTCTTTCTCGTCCTCTACCTCCCCTTCTTCCTCCTCCTCTTCTTCCTCCTCCACCTCCTCTTCCTCTTCCTCCTCCATTTCCTCTTCCTTTTCTTCCTCCTCCACCTCCTCTTCCCCCTCCACCTCCTCTTCTTCTTCCTCCTCCTCCACCTCCTCTTCTTCTTCCTCTTCCTCCATTTCCTCTTCCTCCTCCTCCTCCTCCACCTCCTCTTCCACCTCTTCCTCCACCTTCTCTTCCTCCTCCTCTTCCTCTTCCTCATAAGCTGAGTCATTCAACAACTTTACAGCCTCATTCACTTCCGGTTCCTCACTTCCTCCTTCGTCTTTGTGACAGTCCTTCAGGTGTCTTGATCCAAGGAGTTTGAGCTATCCTCTACCTCCTTGTATCAAGCCATATTATGTAGCATTCCAAGGCGCTACTTAACCCTTATCAAATTTAGTGCATCCCAATACTACTGTTGCAGTTACTACTACTATTGTTATTATTATTATTATTATTATTATTATTATTATTATTATTATTATTATTACTATTAATCAAAAGCTTGAAGTATTTCCCTCCTCTTCATTTCTTAACGTTACTTTTATTCAACATCTGACCACTTTCACCAACAAATTAATTTTCTCAGTGGGTTCTCTCTCTCTCTCTCTCTCTCTCTCTCTCTCTCTCTCTCTCTCTCTCTCTCTCTCTCTCTCTCTCTGTCTTCCAAAACTGTATGGTTTTGACTAAAATTGATAACACATTTATTTTTAATTTATTACACACTTGTATTCTTACACAACTTAAAATCTCTTCTTTTCCATACAGTCCACTTTCCTTGGTGCCACTATTGCACTGCACTTGGTGCCACTATTGCACTGCACTTGGTGCCACTATTGCACTGCACTTGGTGCCACTATTGCACTGCACTTGGTGCCACTATTGCACTGCACTTGGTGCCACTATTGCACTGCACTTGGTGCCACTATTGCACTGCACTTGGTGCCACTATTGCACTGCACTTGGTGCCACTATTGCACTGCATAAGCCTCTGTCTTTTCTTCCAATTTCCTCCCTTAATTTCTATCAATCTTTTCACATGATTCCACCAAGGGATCCTAGGATCACCTAGTAGGTGACCTCAGTGTGAGGTGAGTTGTGGATCACCGTCTCAGAGTGTCCATTATTGTGGAATGAGGAGGGCGAAGCAGCCACTTCCTGCCGACCCACAGCTTGCTACTCGTCTACTGGGCCCACCAGGCTCGAGGATCTCACCATAAGGTAAGGAAAATGAACGGAGAAGGTGGGTAATTACACTATAAACTAAAAGGCGGTCATGGGTCATCAGAAAGGAGTTTTCGGGGGAGGGGCAGTTGCTAAATCCAACAAAAGTTTAAAATATAGGTAAATATTTTAGACTTATGAGTCTATCACTGGTATCTACGTTGTAACTAAGACGTGAAGGAGAAATCAAACCCAACTAAAAAAAAAAGATCAAAAGATTATGATGCGTCTTGTAGGATCAAGTCATACATGTACAATGCTCTCCAGCAAGACCATTGTGACATTTCAAGCAAAAGTATTTAATTTCTAATTAAAAGAACTGATATATATCAATGTCATCAATGCTTCCCTTAGAAAGACTCGGAGCTTCCAACGCCACCAGAGTCGCACTTAGTGTTTATTTCCATATATTTTCCCCGAGGAAGTAGCCACAGCCATGAACTCTCACACTCTCACTTAAAACCAGATTTTCAGGAGCGAACGGTTCAAATCACATATGCAATTTCACCCTTATTGCCCAGCCTAGGTTCAATTCTCACTCGGGGCAACAAGGGTAAAATTGCATATATAAAGCTTAGACCATTCTTGCTTAAAATTATATATATATATATATATATATATATATATATATATATATATATATATATATATATATATATATATATATATATATATATATATAGTGGTGTGTGTGTGTGTAATGCATGTTAATTATTTTTCTTAAAAGAAGCCACACAATTGTTTAAATATACAGGAGAAAGGTTATAAAAACATGTGAACATAAGTGAACAAATACTTACGTAAACATGTGTGAAAAAACTCGCTTGACTCACCTCTTTAAAGTATTTTTGTTGTTCTTGTTGTTGTTGAGCAAGTACACAAGCCAGTGTCTCTCTTGCCTAAATAAAACATCCGTTTTATTTGTTTGGTAAGTCAGAGAATTTGTTTGGTGAGTCAGAGAATTTGTTTGTCGAGTCAGAGAATTTGTTTGTCGAGTCAGAGAATTTGTTTGGTGAGTCAGAGAATTTGTTTGTCGAGTCAGAGAATTTGTTTGTCGAGTCAGAGAATTTGTTTGTCGAGTCAGAGAATTTGTTTGGTGAGTCAGAGAATTTGTTTGTCGAGTCAGAGAATTTGTTTGTCGAGTCAGAGAATTTGTTTGTTGAGTCAGAGAATTTGTTTGTCGAGTCAGAGAATTTGTTTGTCGAGTCAGAGAATTTGTTTGTCGAGTCAGAGAATTTGTTTGGTGAGTCAGAGAATTTGTTTGTCGAGTCAGCGAATTTGTTTGTCGAGTCAGAGAATTTGTTTGGTGAGTCAGAGAATTTGTTTGTCGAGTCAGAGAATTTGTTTGGTGAGTCAGAGAATTTGTTTGGTGAGTCAGGCAGACATAAATGTGTCTCTGCACCGACCAAGTAACAGCACTAAACTACGTATTTAACACAAAACAGTTTATTTTGTCTCAGTGATCGGATTACTAAACGCATCACACGTTTATTATTATTATTATTATTATTATTATTATTATTAGTAGTAGTAGTAGTAGGAGTAGTAGTAGTAGTAGTAGTAGTAGTAGTAGTAGGAGTAGTAGTAGTAGTAGTAGTAGTAGTAGTAGTAGTAGTAGGAGTAGTAGTAGTAGTAGTAGTAGTAGTAGTAGTAGTAGTAGTAGTAGTAGTAGTAGTAGTAGTAGTAGTAGTAAAAAATCCCGGATTACAGAGGTTGTAGTTCAACACAACACAAATCTGTCTTCTTCCTGGATTAATAATACTCCTGATCCACAACAATCCACCACCTTGGTGGTCAGTCGTAGTGCCTTTGGCTCACAACCACAGGACTCCGGGTTCGATTCCATAGCGGATGGAAAGATGGAATTTTACGATTCACTCGCCGCGAGTTCAATCCCCGCCCGTACATTGGAAATGCTGCCTTATTTGGCCAGTTGCTCCTGTTCACCTACCGGTAAGTAGGTATCTGGTTATTAGCCGACTGTAAATAGGTTGCATCCTGGGGAAGAGGACCAAAGGGCCCAGATGAAAATATGAGTTTTGTGGGTCATCGTGGCTTACTAACCCACCAGGTTTATAATCCGGATAAAGTCTCCGACAACATGGATCTTCTATATTAAAACCGTCGCTTCATGTCACTTTGAGTACTCGCTGCCCTCATTCTGACCCGGAAACGTCTTGTTTGACCGACCATCCCCTGGTAGCAGTGGAGGCGAATCCTCGTTCCCGGTACGCTTGTCTAGGAAGATCCATCCCCGCGTCTGAATTGTGGCCGGGGAACGCCACATCAGCCAGACTTTACACTCCCTCCATCTCGACGCGACCTCCACTCTCTCTCTCTCTCACTCTCTCTCTAAAAAAATAATAAAAAAGAGCGTTTCAACTCCGTTCAGTGGCGCAGAAGCGGATTCCCATGCACGCCTGAATAATGAGGCTAATGTCGACGTTCATGAGGTCTGGCACCCTCGCCGCCACACATGTGGGTGAACCACAACCATACCACAGCCCAACCCCCTTCCTTCTGTATCGATTTTTCAGAATACTATTTCTGCGAGGGAGAGAAGGGAGGAGAGAGGGAAGGATTTGGGGGAAGAGACTGGGACATATTTTTTTGAAGTTTCGCTGCAGTTTTCCCCCAGATAGTAATACAAGAGAGCCTGGATGAGAGAGCATGATGCAACTTGGAGAAGTCTGTAGTGTGTGACTCAGTGAGAGGAGACTTCTCCAGGCTCACCTTCAGAGCTCTCCTGTCACCGTCATCCCGGAGACGACGATGCGTACAAAGGCTTAGAACTATTTCTTCAGTATTTTAGGCTGCCGTACCGTATGCTTCCATATGCTATGACTGGGATTAAATATTTAGGAATAATTCAGAAGCAGAGTTGATATATATTTTTTTAAAATGCTAGCTAAATGGCTTCCCCGTGCCAGCGATGTGAACGCTGGCAACCAGACGACAGGTTTAATGAAATCGGTATTGAAGACAACACAGACTTGCGTATGAGAGCAACTCAGGAGGAATCTGGGAACACAGCTTAGACAAACCAAACATGCAAGACAACTTACACACACACACACAAAACACACACACACACACACACACACACACACACACACACACACACACACACACACACACACACACACACACTCCTTCCCTCTACATCCACTTGCCTCTATCTACCTACCTGGAAATAAATGGTATAAAATACCAACACAATGGAAAAATAAAACACATAAGCAGTATATTGTGATCCTTTATTGACAACGTTTCGCCCACGCAGTGGGCTTTATCGAGTCACAAACAGATCTGTTTGTGACTCGATAAAGCCCACTGCGTGGGCGAAACGTTGTCAATAAAGGATCACAATATACTGCTTATGTGTTTATTTTTCCACCTACCTACCTACGACATCCACAGTGCAATTTTTGCCAACATTGCAGCCTATATTGGCTTGCATTGCTTACGACCCACACAAACTACAAAGGTGAAACATATTTTGCACATGACTGTAGCCAAGATTCTAAGCTTCTAATACAACTATTGCTTCATAATTCTTAAGCTAGTCAGAAGTTTGCCTAAGACACTCCAATATAGAAACTGTATCATGCCAACACCTCACCATTTCCATTAATATATAAACTAATTGTTAAATTCTTAAATTTTTGAACTACCTCAATTTTGTAAACCTAGTTAATCACTACAATTACCTAACCTTAATGCCAGTATAATCATTGTATAGAGTAAGTCTGCCTGATTTACTCCACTATTAGAGCAAACCTAGTATTAAGTCTGCCCGAAATGCCTAGCATGCCCGGGCATGCTAGGCATGCTAACGGCCATCTTTGTAATTATAGTCCTTAGTCCTTAAAATGTAAAACACACATTGTAATTTTTACAGAGAAATAAATTAATTTGAATTTTGAACAAACACACAAACGAAATGATCACGAATAAGAAAGTCACGTTGGCAGTTTGTGAGGCATACACATAACAGTGCCAAGTTGCTGCTAGCAGGTCAGTGCCACGCAACACCAGGTCAGGGCTACAGAAGTGACTCACCACAGAACAGACAGAACTAACTCACCACAGAGCAGACAGAAGTGACTCACAGAGCAAACAGAAGTGACTCACAGCGCAGACAGAAGTGACTCACAGCGCAGACAGAAGTGACTCACAGCGCAGACAGAAGTGACTCACAGCGCAGACAGAAGTGACTCACCACAGAGCAGACAGAAGTGACTCACAGCGCAGACAGAAGTGACTCACCACAGAGCAGACAGAAGTGACTCACAGCGCAGACAGAAGTGACTCACAGCGCAGACAGAAGTGACTCACAGCGCAGACAGAAGTGACTCACAGAGCAGACAGAAGTGACTCACCACAGAGCAGACAGAAGTGACTCACAGCGCAGACAGAAGTGACTCACAGCGCAGACAGAAGTGACTCACAGCGCAGACAGAAGTGACTCACAGCGCAGACAGAAGTGACTCACAGAGCAGACAGAAGTGACTCACCACAGCGCAGACAGAAGTGACTCCGGCTTTGTAAGACAGAGATGTACTTTTCAGGAGCACAAAGGTGCTGAGAGCAGCAGTTGATGAGTTAACTCATTCATCTTAAACTGCTGTCGGCTGTCTCCCACCGAGGCAGGTGACACAAAAAAGAAAGAAACACTTTCACCATCATTCACACACTATCACTGTCTTTGCAGAGGCGCTCAGATACGACATTTTAGACGTCCCTCCAAACTGTCAATATTCCAAACCCCTCCTTTAAAGTACAGGCATTGTACTTCCCATTTCCAGGACTCAAGTCTGGCTAACCGATTTCCCTGGATTCCTTCACAAAATGTTACCCTGCTCACACTCCAACAGCTCGTCAGGTCCCAAAAACCATTCGTCTCCATTCACTCCTATCTAACACGCTCACACATGGCTGCTGTATGTCCAAGCCCCTTGCTCACAAAACTTCTTTTACCCCCTCCTCCCATCCTTTCCTAGGACGACCCCTACCTCTCCTCCCCTCCACTACAGATTTATACACCCTCCACGTCATTCTATTTTGCTCCATCCTCTCTAAATAACAAAACCATCTCAACAACTCCTCTTCAGCCCTCTGAATAATACTTTTAGTAACTCCATACCTCCTAATTTCCACACAATGAATTCTCTGCATAATATTTACATCACATATTGCCCTTAGATATGACATCTCCACTGCCTCCTCCTTGCTGCAGCGCAAGGAGGAGCTCCTTTGATGAGGGGAAAAGGGTGAGTGGAGCACTTCGGAGTCTGTAGAGACAAAGAACCTTGTCCATGGAAGTAAAGAGGGGAATGTATGAGAGTATAGTTATACCAACGCTCTTATATGGGTGTGAAGCATGGGTGATGAATGTTGCAACGAGGAGAAGGCTGGAGGCAGTGGAGATGTCATGTCTGAGGTCAATGTGTGGTGTGAATATAATGCAGAGAATTCGGAGTTTGGAAATTAGGAGGTGCGGGATTACCAAAACGATTGTCCAGAGAGCTGAGGAGGGGTTGTTGAGGTGGTTTGGACATGTAGAGAGAATGGAACGAGACAGAGTGACTTCGAGAGTGTATAAATCTGTAGTGGAGGGAAGGAGGGGTAGGGGTCGGCCTAGAAAAGGTTGGAGGGAGGGGGTAAAGGAAGTTTTGTGTGCGAGGGGCTTGGACTTCCAGCAAGCATGTGTGAGCGTATTTGATAGGAGTGAATGGAGGCATATGGTTTTTAATACTTGACGTGCTGTTGGAGTGTGAGCAAAGTAACATTTATGAAGGATTCAGGAAACCGGCAGGCCGGACTTGAGTTCTGGAGATGGGAAGTACAGTGCCGGCACTCTGAAGGAGGGTGTTAATGTTGCAGTTTTATAACTGTAGTGTAAAGCACCCTCTGGCAAGACAGTGATGGAGTGAATGATGATGAAAGTTTTTCTTTTCGGCCACCCTGCCTTGGTGGGAATCGGCTGATGTGTTAATAAATATATATATATATATATATATATATATATATATATATATATATATATATACATACAAGGGCCCCGCTTATACAGCAGGTTAGGTTATGAGCTACTGCTGTAAAGCTAAAAATCGCTGTAAAGTGAAGCATAGACATTTTTTCACTTTCAAATGCATATAAAAGCTTGATAACATGTTTACACTATCATATATTAAGTGAACAAAAGAGCTAGGCCTAAAGATGCACATACCGTACACACATTACTTACCGTAAAATATTTTCGTATTTAGCTTATAGTGAGTGGTGAATATATTTATTGTAGGAAGTCTGAATAAATGAAGAATGAGTATAACTGAAAACCGCTGTATTAACGAAATGCTGTAAAGCGAAGCGCTGTAAAGCGAAGCGCTGTAAGCGCTGTAAAGCGAAGCGCTGTAAAGCGAAGCGCTGTAAAGCGAAGCGCTGTAAAACAGGGTCCTCCTGTATATGAATTTAAGCAGCGCTACCAAAGCATTCTTGTGGTAAATAATGTACAACAATGAACAGATGGTGTTGTCAGTGACTAGTGGTGTGTCACTCCTCGTGGCACTGTTCCTAATGTATGGAAACCACACGACTGACGAGCCACTTCGTTTACGTGTTTGCAGAAGACGTTAATAGCCAATGAGAAAAAATGAGTGCCTGAAAAAATAGGGAAAGACTACGAGAAGACTTGGGCAAACTTGTAGGAATGGTCAGAGAAGTGGCTACTGGACTTCGATCCCATATGAGAAAGGTAGAGTGATCAGTGGGAAAGCATAACACTAAGCAGAGGCACAGCACCTGGATATCCGAGGCAGAAGGAACGCACCACTGGCAAAACTGAGAATGGCATTCAGGTGCCCCAACAGAGTCCCTCAGAAATCTGTACACAATGTACATCAGACCACTCACAGTACGCAGCACCAGCCTGGAGTATTCACTTGAAAAAAAAATATCACAGAAACGATAGAAAATCCACAGATTCGCCGCGAGATTAATCTCGGAGCCGAGACGAATTTCTTCTTAAGAAAGACTACACGAATGAAACTTTAACACACTGAAAGGGAGGTCATGCGTGACTGATAACCAAGGACGCAGGAGAAAGCTTCGTCAGTCTGAGGTCAGTGAGGAAGTAGAACAGTCTAGCTAAGGAAATGATAGAAGCAAATATAATACAGGGTTGTATGGAAAGGTATGATAAGGTCCACAAGGCAACTAGCAGCTTTTGATCATTCTCCAGTACTTGTGAGGCACCCGCCGTGACTTGACTCGGACAGTCACAATCTCGAGAGTGCAGCAGCAACAGCTTGATGGATCATGATATAAACAATTTAAGATAGGCAGTTTTTAGTATGTCTACAAAAATGCTGTTTTATATTATTAATAACTGGCGCTACTGAGGTTGGTCACCAATGTTGGTGGTGTGTACAAAGGTACTTCAACCTTAGTACTGGTAGGGTGTACAAAGGTACTTCACCAGCCTGAGGGTACGACGCTGCCTCAGAGTCTAGCCAGTACAAGTCAGATGTTTCTCTCACGAAATACAAAGTCGCCAGCTTATATTGGTCAAGTTCTACGTTACCAACTCGCTTTCGCCCTCTCTCTCTCTCTCTCTCTCTCTCTCTCTCTCTCTCTCTCTCTCCTCTCTCCTCTCTCTCCCTCTCTCTCTCTCTCTCTCTCTCTCTCTCTCTCTCTCTCTCTCTCTCTCCTCTCTCTCTCTCTCTCCCTCTCTCTCTCTCTCTCTCTCTCTCTCTCTCTCTCTCTCTCTCTCTCTCTCTCTCTCTCTCTCTCTCTCTCTCCCCTTATCCACTCACTCATTCCTTATATATATTTTTCATTATTGTTGTCATTTCCACCAGCATCTTTTTTTAAGTTGCTTGTGTAAATCACCTTTTGTCAAGTTACATTCGAGTTATTTCTAAGTTAGTCTTGTATTCTCCAGCAACGCCCACACTACACGCCCACAACACACACACATCATAAATAACACACAACCCACCCACACACGCCCACAACTCTCACCCACACACGCCCACACCTCAGCAGTAGATGCCACCCGTTAGAAAAATCGTAATTAAAACCCACATAATTGAGGAACGTGAGGGAGAAGCACTGCTGAGAGACGTCCAATAATCAGCTGCTAACTCATCACATTTTCTTTTAGAAAGAAAATGGAAACGAGGAGGTGGGGAAGGAGGAGGAGGAGGAGGAGGAAGAGGAGGAGGAGGGAGAAGAAAGGGAAGGGTAAAAGTAAGAGGACGGATACGAGGAGAGGGAATGGAGGAGGAGGAGGAGGAAGAATAGGAAAAAGGGAGAAAGAGAGGCATGGAGATTGAGAGAGAGAGAGAGAGCAGGAAGGGCAGAAAGGAAAAAATGGGAAGGGAGAAGGGAGATAGGAAAGGGAGAAGGGGGTGAAGAAGGGAGCGCTGACAACTTTCCTGACAGCCTGAAGAAAGTTTCTGAATTCAGGGGGTAAAAAAATGGCCATTGAGAGTATGAGAGAGTTCCTAAGGAAGGTGTGTGAGATGATGGTGGCTAGGTGGGTGTTGCAGCTAGGTGGGTGTTGCAGCTAGGTGGGTGTTGCAGCTAGGTGGGTGTTGCAGCTAGGTGGGTGTTGCAGCTAGGTGGGTGTTGCAGCTAGGTGGGTGTTGCAGCTAGGTGGGTGTTGCAGCTAGGTGGGTGTTGCAGCTAGGTGGGTGTTGCAGCTAGGTGGGTGTTGCAGCTAGGTGGGTGTTGCAGCTAGGTGGGTGTTGCAGCTAGGTGGGTGTTGCAGCAAGGTGGGTGTTGCAGCTAGGTGGGTGTTGCAGCTAGGTGGGTGTTGCAGCTAGGTGGGTGTTGCAGCTAGGTGGGTGTTGCAGCTAGGTGGGTGTTGCAGCAAGGTGGGTGTTGCAGCTAGGTGGGTGTTGCAGCTAGGTGGGTGCTGCAGCTAGGTGACTGTTGTAGCTAGGTGGGTGTTGCAGCTAGGTGGGTGTTGCAGCTAGATGGGTACTGCAGCTAGGTGGGTGTTGCAGCTAGGTGAGTTCTGCAGTTAGGTGGCTGTTGCCGCTAGGTGGGTGTTGCAACTAGGTGGGTGCTGTAGCTAGGTGGCTGTTATAGCTAGGTGGGTGCTGTAGCTAGGTAGGTGTTGCAACTAGGTGGCTGTTGTAGCTAGGTAGGTGCTGCAGCTAGGTGGGTGTTGGGCAGTGGGGTGCATCACAAGGCTACTATTACCTGGGGTTGGGCACTGGGGTTTAGCACAAGGCTGCTATCATCTGGGGTTGGGCGCTGGGGTGCAGCACAAGGCTGCCACCTGGGGTTGGGCGCTGGGGTGCAGATCGAGGGAAGTCCGGTCATGTCACTGTGGGATTTGCATTGATTACTTGCGTATATTCTTTGCGCTTATCCGGCTGCTGTGTACGGTGCTGGGATGACGGGGGTTACGGGGGGGAGATATAATGCTCTCTGGACATGGGGTGACAAACCCTGGGGCGAGGGAAAAGGTTGGAATGGAAAAGCGATTGAAGGACTGCAGAGCTACGCAACTGAAAAGGGTCTTCAGTGCTCTGTACAAACACGCAACAAGACTCACCACAACAGAGCAAAGTCACAACTACAATCGATAAAACTATATATAAAGTAAACTTATTAAAACACGTCACTTCAGTCACACTAAAGATTGGTCAGGCGCTTGATATAAATAAATGAGTCAATAAATAATATATAAATAGACCTTTAAACTCGCTATACCAAAGTTACTGGCTGGTCCAGAAACCTCTGCTGAAGATCTTGTATAGAGAGATGAGGTGAAGAGAGTGAGACTTGAGCAGGAAGAATGAGGAAGGCGACACCTTGTTAGTGATAGGCAAGAGAAGAGTGATGGTTGTAGAGGCAGGGAGGTATATCTTCCCCTCTCCCCATCCTTAGCAGCTTCCCACAACGTTCACCATCACAATAATGTTTCTTTCCACAGGATTAGGGATGTTATTTATCCTCCAGGAGTCCACCTGAGCATCTGTGTTGGCATCTGCTTGATCTGAGAGATCTATCCCCCGTATCACATAACTCCTGCTCCCTGGTATTATACTCCAGTATCCCTGACATGTATACTCATAAAGGTACTGGAAAAGATAATCAAAAGCTTGACGGAACACCCGGAAATGATAGCAAACACGAATTTAAGGGAAATAGCACGAAGAAGAATTCCTCCCCTCAAGAATCTTCTGGGATTCCAGACAATAATGGAGAGTCAGTGAGAAAGGAGGATGGGTAGAACGTATCTTCGTTAACTGCATGGAGGCGTTTGACACAGGACTATGAAAACTGATTCACAAATTGGAAGAGTAGGCTTGTATGCAAGATTAGATTTAGATTTTGCCGCCGAAGTGGCTAGTTGTGTGCATCCCCATATCCATCACCAACTCCAAGGCCGAGGGACTGATTACCTCGTCGTTTGTATATAGTTCTACATTCTTCACATTACGTCCTTGAATTGTATTGATGAAACCCCTGGATGGCGAAGCGTCTACAGATAAAGATACCCATATGTCGCATATGTGTCTAATTCTTCATCTTGTCATATTACCAGAGATTCTAAGAGCCAGAAGAGATACGGTAAAACGCGCAAGCACATCGACATATTAGCCAAGAACCAAATTTCCACACTGGAGTAATTAGGGAAGGCACCGATGGAAGCTGAAAGCCTGGATGAGTCAAAGGCGTTTCAAGGGACTGTCCTAGCTTATAAGGGCAGTAAAAAGATGGAACTAGCTAGTAGAGGCAAATTATGTATATGAATTCACAAGTAGTTACGAGAATGGTCAAGGTGCCAGGAAACAACTGAAACCGCCAACTGAAGATTAAGAATGAGACCGGGAAATAGAGCTTGAAGTACACGACAACAACTACCGTATTTTCCGGCTTATAAGGCGCACGACAAAATTATCATAACCATAACGATAAATCAGTAATCATATTTAATTACCCTCTTCACCCTAAAACGTAACCCAAAGCCTACCTTTGACCCTGACCTTAAGCATATAAGGCGCAGACTGATTTTCCAAGACTTTTGTGAAAAAAAAGAGGCGCGCCTTATATGACAGAAAATATGGTATTTCACAAGTAGAACTAAAGCAGAACTAGGCGAGTAGAATTAGACAGTATGAACTAGATAATACGAACTAGATAAATACATACACACATGCACTTCCTCATCCCCCCACACACAAACTCCTTTAATTTAAGTAATAAAATTGGCTGAGCTTGAAGGCGACGCCACTCAGGGGAGGCTGGCAGATATGCAAATGTGAGAATAATATTCAGATAAGACTTTATACCGCGCTTGCCTTCGTTATCTATCGTGCTGTTTTCAATAACCTCTGGCAGGGAGGACGTTTCCTCGGGTGCTCCGGGATGTGACACTTGCCTGTGTACTAAACACACTGAAATGTGTGGAGGCGCCTCGGCACAGATCCACACACGGGTGTGTGAATGAACCACGGGTTGCAAGGGAGGCGACCTTCCCGTAAACACTATACAGCTGGGAGATACACACGTATACATGCTAATATCTTCGCCGAGTGAGTGGGAGTACCTTATCCGGCAACAACACGGGAGAGGAGTAACACGGGAAAGTAGTTCATGGGAAGGATGAACACCGGGAAAAAGTTAGAGGATGGGGGAAGGTAGGCGGATAACGACAACTCCTTAAAGTATACGTTGAGAAACCACGGTACGGGTGGAGTTAAAACCCATGGCCAGTGATTCGTAAAACTCCAGGCCAGTGCGTAAGCCTGACGGCTTTGAGGGGACATGAACTAGAGTTCGTCACGGCCACGATTGAGGGAGATTAATCTGTAAAAACTTGCACTTGTGTCCTTTTACCTAACATATTGTGGGTAATTCTACCAACATTAATACAGTGTGGTTATATGCTGGTAAGAACGATGTTATTGTTAGCTGTCACTACTACTGTCTAGAGTCGGAGGAGTCCGACTCTAGACAGATGGTTCATGATAAACCCAAACCGCCACTACTGTCTAGACAGATGGTTCATGAAGCCACGCCACCACTGCTGTCTAGACAGATGGTTCATGAACCCACACAACCACTACTGTCTAGACAGATGGTTCATGAACCCAAACGTCGGCTAATTCTATCAACAGTTTGTGGGTTTGTTATGAGAAGTATGGACTCTCTCTCCCCTCCTGACCATGATGCTGGGAGGAGCAAGTGGGCGATGTGAATTACCACGCGGCATTGAAGGACGTGCATGGAGAATTAATAGCAAAGGAGAAAGTAGAGGTAAAAACTACTGCCGCCGCCACCACTGCCGCCGTCTCTGCCGCCGCCAAGAGATCATCGGTTCGATATGGGCAAGAGAGTTCGGGAAACAGTCAGCATATTATCGGTGAAAATCTACAACATACTTGGTAACTATACATCAACAGCCTACATCAGATCCCGACCGCAGGTGAAGGGTCACCTGCGTATGTATTTCCTGGGCAGCAGGTGAGTAATACCTGTACCATATGCTCCGTGCTAATCTTTGTGTCGCCGTCGAGGGACCTGTCGAAACTTCTCGACCACTACTAGTCGAGTTCCTTCTTTAGTGTCTCCAGAAGGACCTCAGTCGAAGTCGAATATGACTGGACGAGGTGAGTTTCAGGACAGAACCCGAGCCAAAAATGAGATGATGAGAGAGAGAGAGAGAGAGAGAGAAGAGAGAGAGAGAGAGAGAGAGAGAGAGAGAGAGAGAGAGAGAGAGAGAGAGAGAGAATGAATGAATCACTATATACATATTATTATTACACAAGGGAGTGACGTAACCATCATACTAGACTAGCAGTAATTCTCAACGGGGGTCCACTCTGACCTTCCTTCCCTCCCAGGGAAGAAATTTTGACCAGGGGAGGAACCGGGAACAGCTATGCACCTGCCGGGAACAGCTATGCACCTGCCGGGAGCAGCTATGCACTTGCACCAACTTTCTCCCTTGGACGGGTACAGTTCTTCCGTCCTTGGAAACCTTCCCAGACCTTGTTTGCTGCTGCCATCTGGGTGAGCGCCAGGTCAACTACACTCAGCTAATGTCTCCCTCATGTCTGGTGTGCCCAAGGGTAAACAATCTTGTGTTTTCTTGCTATTTCTTTAGCTTCTTTGTCAGTTTCAGTAATTTGTACCTTATATGAGTGTTCCGTATTAAGTCACCTTTAAGGTGATAATAATAATTTTCTGCAAGTACATGTACAACGTGTACAGACCACAGCTGACATCAATGACATACTATATTGAAAGCCCCTTGTTAATGCTGAGCATTTCGGGCAAATTAGGTTAATCTTGTCCCCCAGGATGCGACACACAGCAATCGACTAACACCCAGGTACCTATTTTACTGCTAGGTGAACAGGAACAGCAGGTGTCTTAAGGAAACACGTCCCAATGTTTCCACCCGTACCGGGGATCGAACCTCGGACCTCGTTGTGTGAGCTGAGTGCGCTACCAACCGAGCTACAGTACCGTAGTGGAAGGATGGTTTCGCCAATGTAGGATCGTTGATGTACATACCTGTGTTTATAGTGGTTACGCGTGATTGTATGAATCACATACCTGGCTGACTGTACCTTTGGTGTTGTTATTTAATGGTATTTGGAAGTATTGCCTGTGTGGTATATACAGTGAAGGTGTTACAGGTGTTGTCTGTGTGGTATATACAGTGAAGGTGTTACAGGTGTTGCCTGTGTGGTATATACAGTGAAGGTGTTACAGGTGTTGCCTGTGTGGTATATACAGCGAAGGTGTTACAGGTGTTGCCTGTGTGGTATATACAGCGAAGGTGTTACAGGTGTTGTCTGTGTGGTATATACAGCGAAGGTGTTACAGGTGTTGCCTGTGTGGTATATACAGCGAATGTGTTACAGGTGTTGCCTGTGTGGTATATACAGCGAAGGTGTGTTACGGGTATACCCTTGACCAATATTTTATATTGTGTGTATTTTTATCATAATGGTATATTGGAGATATTTCCGTTATTAGCTAAAACGAAAATGTCTTACTTTATACTATTATTCGATTTAGCTATATTTTAGGTAGGAGGTTACATGGTAATTTTATGTTTTACAATGTTAAAGTTTTACTGTGCTGGTCATGTAGTGGGAGACCACTAGTCATACTGCCGGTTACCTGTTTAGGTACTGGCCGGTCTCCCCTGCCTCAGTCACGTGACCTACCTGACGTAGTTTTACCCAAACTTGACGAAGGGCAGTAGGTTCACACACTCTCTCCTGGTTGGGAGTAGATTCGCTCTCTTGATCATATACTCTCTCATGAGTTGATCCAGGCTCTCAGCCTTAATACAAATTCCCAACTCAAGTAATATTACTTAGTCTCGACTGATATCTAATATACCTGTGTCGTTATTGAGACTATATCTGTTGCTACATTTTTACAGTGTATCTTTGTTTTACACTGAAAGAGAACTTTGTAACATACTCTAAGTATTTATGTATGTATTAAAGGGCATGACTTTTACTAAGTTGGATCAATCTAATAATCCCATTATAAATAAAAGGTGGCTATTTTCTAAAGAACAATTAGAATAGAGCCTGAGTCGACATGTTGTTACGAGGGGGCCAAAACAGGCTCATAGATGAAGCCCTGATCGTAACAAGGTGTTACAGGTGTTGCCCCTGTGTGGTATATACAACGAAGGTGTTACAGGTGTTGCCTGTGTGTTGCTTGGGAAAAGGGTTGAAAAGACAAGATGGGTAAAAAATGTGTGTGCAGGCAGCTGTGAAAATACATGCAGGCAGCTGTGAAAATATGCAGGCGCCGTGAAGGGAAAGGAAGGTTAGTCGAGATATTAAAAAAAAAAAAAACCGACCGAGGTGAGGTATCTTAAAATATAGTGTCAAGACTGGATGGAGGGGTTAGTGGTACCTGAAGACTGAGTAGTGGTAGTGGTAGTACTAGTGGTGGGTAGTGGTAGTATTGGTGGTGGGTAGTGGTTGTACTGGTGGTGGGTAGTGGTTGTACTGGTGGTGGGTAGTGGTTGTACTGGTGGTGGGTAGTGGTTGTACTGGTGGTGGGTAGTGGTAGTACTGGTGGTGGGTAGTGGTAGTACTGGTGGTGGGTAGTGGTAGTACTGGTGGTGGGTAGTGGTAGTACTGGTGGTGGGTAGTGGTAGTACTAGTGGTGGGTAGTGGATGTACTGGTGGTGGGTAGTGGTTGTACTGGTGGTGGGTAGTGGTTGTACTGGTGGTGGGTAGTGGTGTACTGGTGGTGGGTAGTGGTTGTACTGGTGGTGGGTAGTGGTAGTACTGGTGGTGGGTAGTGGTTGTACTGGTGGTGGGTAGTGGTAGTACTAGTGGTGGGTAGTGGTAGTACTGGTGGTGGGTAGTGGTTGTACTGGTGGTGGGTAGTAGTTGTACTGGTGGTGGGTAGTGTAGTACTGGTGGTGGGTAGTGGTAGTACTGGTGGTGGGTAGTGGTTGTACTGGTGGTGGGTAGTGGTTGTACTGGTGGTGGGTAGTGGTAGTACTGGTGGTGGGGAGTGGTAGTACCGGTGGGGTAGTGTAGTACTGGTGGTGGGTAGTGGTAGTACTAGTGGTGGGAGTGGTAGTACTGGTGGTGGGTAGTGGTTGACTGGTGGTGGGTAGTGGTAGTACTAGTGGTGGGTAGTGGTAGTACTGGTGGTGGGTAGTGGTTGTACTGGTGGTGGGTAGTGGTTGTACTGGTGGTGGGTAGTGGTAGTACTGGTGGTGGGTAGTGGTAGTACTGGTGGTGGGTAGTGGTAGTACTGGTGGTGGGTAGTGGTAGTACTGGTGGTGGGTAGTGGTTGTACTGGTGGGGAGTGGTTGTACTGTGGTGGGTGGTAGACTTGGGGGCAGTGGTGCACTGGTGGTGGGTAGTGGTAGTACTGGTGGTGGGTAGTGGTGTAACTGGTGGTGGGTAGTGGTGTACTGTGGTGGGTAGTGGTGAGTGACTGGTGGTGGAGTGGTGTACTGGTGGTGGGTAGTGGTTGTACTGGTGGTGGGAGTGGTTGTACTGGTGGTGGGTAGTGGTAGTACTGGTGGTGGGTAGTGGTAGTACTGGTGGTGGGTAGTGGTAGTACTGGTGGTGGGTAGTGGTTGTACTGGTGGTGGGTAGTGGTAGTACTGGTGGTGGGTAGTGGTAGTACTGGTGGTGGGAGTGGTAGTACTGGTGGTGGTGAGTGTAGACAGTGGTGGGTAGTGGTAGGGAATACTGGTGGGGGTAGTGGTTGTACTGGTGGTGGGCAGTGTGTACTGGTGGTGGGTAGTGGTAGTACTAGTGGTGGGTAGTGGTTGTACTGGTGGTGGGTAGTGGTTGTACGTGGTGGGTAGTGTTGCACTGGTGGTGGAGTGGGTACTGTGGTGGTAGTGGTGTACTGGTGGTGGGTATGGTTGTACTGGTGGTGGTAGTGGTGCACTGTGGTGGGGTGGGCTAGTGGTTAGTACCTGGTGGGTAGTGGTTACTGGTGGTGGGTAGTGGTATTACTGGTGGTGGTAGTGGTTGCACTGTGGTGGGTAGTGGCTGTGACTGGTGGTGGGTAGTGGTGTCTGGTGGTGGGCATGGTAGTACTGGTGGTGGGTGGGTGTACCTGGTGGTGGGCAGTGGTAGTACTGGTGGTGGGCTGTGGTGGTCGGGTGGGTAGTAGTACTGGTGGTGGGGTGCGTACTGGTGGTGGGTGAGTACTGGTGGTGGGCAGTGGTAGTACTGGGGTGGGCAGTGGATGTACTGGTGGTGGGCAGTGGTTGTACTGGTGGTGGGTAGTGGTGTACTGGTGGTGGGCAGTGGCTAGCACTGGTGGGGGGAGTGGCTACTGGTGGTGGAGTAGGTAGACTGGTGGCGGGCAGTGGCAGTACTGGTGGTGGCAGTGGTGTACTGGGTGGGCAGTGGCAGACCGTGGTGGGCAGTGGAGTACTGGTGGTGGCAGTAGGACTGGTGGTGGGCAGTGGCAGCACTAGTGGTGGGCAGTGGTACTCGGTGGTGGGTAGTGGTGTACTGGTGGGGGTGGCTGGCAACTGGTGGTGGGTAGTGGCTGTACTGGGGTGGGTAGTGGCTGGTACTGGTGGTGGGCAGTGGAGTACCGGGTGGTGGGAGCACTGGTGGTGGGCAGAGGCTAGTACAGTGGTGGGTAGTGGTAGTACTGGTGGTGGGTAGTGGTTGTACTGGGGTGGGCAGTAGCTGACTGGTGGTGGGTAGTGGTAGTACTAGTGGTGGGTAGTGGTGGGTAGTGGTGAACTGGTGGTGAGTGGTTGTACTGGTGGTGGGTAGTGGTGTACTGGTGGTGAGTGGTAGTTACTGGTGGTGGGGAGTGGTAGTACTGGTGGTGGTAGTAGTGTGTACTGGTGGTGGGTGGGCTGGCACCTGGTGGTGGCAGTGGCTGTACCCGGTGGTGGGAGTGGAGACTGGTGGGGGTAGTGGGCACTGGCGGTGGGCAGTGGGTACTGGGGTGGGCAGGGGAGTACCGGTGTGGCAGTGGCAGTACCCGGTGGTGGGCAGGGGCACTGGTGGTGGTAGTGGTGTACTGGTGGTGGTAGTGGTTGTACTGGTTTGGTGGGAGTGGTAGCACTGGTGGTGGGCAGTGGTTGTACTGGTGGTGGGCAGTGGTAGTACTGGTGGTGGGTAGTGGTTGTACCTGGTGGTGGGAGTGGTAGTACTGGTGGGGTGGGGTACGGGGGGTGTGGGTACTGGTGGTGGGCAGTGGTAGTACTGGTGGTGGGAGTGGCTGTACTGGTGGTGGGTAGTGGTGTACTGGTGGGGAGTGGTGACTGGGTGGGAGTGGAGTGCACTGGTGGTGGGTGCAGTGGAGACATGGAGTGGTCGGGTGGAGTGGTAGTACTGGTGGTGGGTAGTGGTAGTACTGGTGGTGGGTAGTGGTTGTACTGGTGGTGGGTAGTGGTTGTACTGGTGGTGGGTAGTGGTAGTACTGGTGGTGGGTAGTGGTAGTACTGGTGGTGGGTAGTGGTAGTACTGGAGGTGGTAGACACACTAACACAGAGAGAAGGGGGGAGGGGGAAGGGCATGGTACAGACAAGGATGTCTAAGAGGGGAGTGTGCCCAGTACCCTGTACAAAGACCTGTCTCCGTTGTATTGCATCCCCCCTCCCTTTCACCTTCCAGAGTCCAGTGTGTGTGTTCTCGCCTATATGTGGTTGCAGGGGTCGATTCACAGCTCCTGGCCATGCCTCTTCGCTGATCGCTACTAGGTCCACTCTCTCCATGCTCCATGAGCTTTATCGTATCTCTTCTTAAAGCTGTGTATGGTTCCTGCCTCAACTACATCACTATCCAGACTATTCTACTTCCTGACAAATCTGTGGCTGAAGAAATACTTCCTAACATCCCTGTGACTCATCTGAGTCTTCAACTTCCAACTGTGTCCCCTTGTTGTTGTGTCCCATCTCTGGAACATTGTCTCTGTCCACCTTGTCAATTTTTCTCAGTATTTTATATGTCGTTATAGTGCCACCCCAGTCCCTCCTGTCCTCCAGTGTCGTCAGGTCGATTTCCCTTAACCTCTCCTCGTACGACATACCCCTTAGATCCAGGACTAGTCTTTTGCAAACCTTTGCACTTTTTCTAATTTCTTGACGTGCTTGACCAGGTGTGGGTTCCATACTGGTGCTGCATACTCCAATATGAGCCTGACGCACACGGTGTACACAGCCTTGAACGATTCCTTACTCATGTGTCGAAACGCTATTCTTAGGTTTGCCAGGCGATCATATGCTGCAGCAGTTATTAGACTGATGTGCGCCTTAGGAGATGTGCTCAGTATTATACTCACCCCGAAATCCTTTTCCTTGAGTGAGGTTTGCAGTCTTTGGCTCACCTAGCCATATATATATATATATATATATATATATATATATATATATATATATATATATATATAGTGTGTGTGTGTATGTACGTATATATAGTAATGTAGAAACATGCAGTTTAATACAGATATATACAACAGAATAAGACCCAGGTATTTGTTTATTATAGGTATATAGGGACAGTACTAGAAAACGAGCGAGAGTTAAGAGTGTAAGTTAATATCCAGATATTTTCCTTTTCGTTTTGATTAAAAAGCAACTTATTTGTTCAGCTAGTTATGCTGAACAAGCATTGTCTGTCAAACACCAGGTGTCAAGCCAGTGATGCTTAACAAACACCAAGTGTCAAGCCAGTGATGCTGAACAAGCATTGTCTGTCAAACACCAGGTGTCAAGCCAGTGATGATGAACAAGCAGTATAAGTCAAGCCAGTGAGGCTGAACAAACACCAAGTGCAAAGCCAGTGATGCTGAACAAGCAGTATCTGTCAAGCCAGTGAGGCTGAACAAACACCAAGTGTCAAGCCAGTGATGCTGAACAAGCAGTATCTGTCAAGCCAGTGATGCTGAACAAACACCAAGTGCCAAGCCAGTGATGCTGAACAAGCAGTATCTGTCAAGCCAGTGATGCTGAACAAACACCAAGTGTTGGGCCAGTGATGATGAACAAGCAGTATCTGTCAAGCCAGTGAGGCTGAACAAACTGTATCTGTCAAGCCAGTGATACTGAACAAACACCAAGTGTCAAGCCAGTGAGACTGAACAAACACCAAGTGCCAAGCCAGTGATGCTGAACAAGCAGTATCTGTCAAGCCAGTGAGGCTGAACAAGCAGTATCTGTCAAGCCAGTGATGCTGAACAAACACCAAGTGTCAAGCCAGTGAGACTGAACAAACACCAAGTGTCAAGCCAGTGATGCTGAACAAACACCCAAGTGTCAAGCCAGTGAGGCTGAACAAACACCAAGTGTCAAGCCAGTGAGGCTGAACAAACACCAAGTGTCAAGCCAGTGAGGCTGAACAAACACCAAGTGTCAAGCCAGTGATGCTGAACAAACACCAAGTGTCAAACCAGTGAGACTGAACAAACACCAAGTGTCAAGCCAGTGAGACTGAACAAACACCAAGTGTCAAGCCAGTGAGGCTGAACAAACACCCAAGTGTCAAGTTAATCACACGTCAGTCAACGCACAAAATACCCCCAGCCGGATAGCGGTAATAATTACCTGGTGAATCTATAATAAAACACAGGCGGCGCAATTCACTATTACTCGACAAATCGTTCAACTCCACAAACTTTTTCGAATTTATTTGTAACTTTTTTTGTGTGTGTGTGGGCTTTGAAAAGTGACACTGTCAGCAGGTGACATTGTCAGCAGGTGACACTGTCAGCAGGTGACACTGTCAGCAGGTGACACTGTCAGCAGGTGACACTGTCAGCAGGTGACACTGTCAGCAGGTGACACTGTCAGCAGGTGACATAGCAGGTTACACTTTCTAGCGGGGCATTCAGCAATGCCCACGTCAGCAGTCTGAAACTTTGGTGAAAAGTCACGAAGTTGTATACCGTAGCAGGTGCATACCATGAGTTTGTATAGACTTTTAATGTCAGTTGTACCACGTGGTTTATCCTGACGTGGTTGAAATACCGATTGTATACCGTGACTGGTTGTATACCGTGACGTGGTTGTATACCGTGACGGGGTGGTTTGTATACCGTGACGTGGTTGTATACCGTGACGTGGTTGTATACCGTGACGTGGTTGAATACCGTGCACCCGTAGGGTTGTATACCGTGACGTGGTTGTATACCGTGACGTGGTTGTATCAGTGACCTGTGGGTAACCGTACGTGGTTGAATACCGTGCGTGGTTGTATACCGTGACGTGGTTGTATACCGTGCGTGGTTGAATACCGTGACGTGGTTGTATACCGTGACGTGGTTGATACCGTGACGTGGTTGTATAGACGACCGTGACGTGGTTGAATACCGTGACGTGGTTGATATACCGTCGACGTGGTTGTATATCCGTGACGTGGTTGTATACCGTGACGTGGTTGTATACCGTGACGTGGTTGTATACCGTGACGTGGTTGTATACCGTGACGTGGTTGAATACCGTGCGTGGTTGATACCGTGACGTGGTTGATACCGTGACGTGGTTGTATACCGTGACGTGGTTGTATACCGTGACGTGGTTGAATACCGTGGACGTGGTTGATACCGTGGCGTGGTTGTATACCGTGACGTGGTTGAATACCTTGACGTGGTTGTATACCGTGACGTGGTTGTATACCGTGACGTGGTTGTATACCGTGACGTGGTTGTATACCGTGACGTGGTTGAATACCGTGGCGTGGTTGAATACCGTGACGTGGTTGTATACCGTGACGTGGTTGTATACCGTGACGTGGTTGTATACCGTGACGTGGTTGAATACCGTGACGTGGTTGTATACCGTGGCGTGGTTGTATACCGTGACGTGGTTGTATACCGCGACGTGGTTGTATACCGCGACGTGGTTGTATACCGTGACGTGGTTGTATACCGTGACATGGTTGTATACCGTGACGTGGTTGAATACCGTGGCGTGGTTGTATACCGGCTGGGTTCGTGACGTTGTATACCGTGACGTGGTTGTATACCGTGACGTGGTTGTATACCGTGACGTGGTTGTATACCGTGACGTGGTTGAATACCGTGGCGTGGTTGTATACCGTGGCGTGGTTGTATACCGTGGCGTGGTTGTATACCGTGACGTGGTTGTATACCGTGACGTGGTTGTATACCGTGACGTGGTTGTATACCGTGACGTGGTTGAATACAGTGGCGTGGTTGAATACAGTGGCGTGGTTAAATACCGTGAAGTGGTTGTATACCGTGAAGTGGTTGTATACAGTGACGTGGTTGAATACAGTGGCGTGGTTGAATACAGTGGCGTGGTTAAATACCGTGAAGTGGTTGTATACCGTGAAGTGGTTGTATACAGTGACGTGGTTGCACACTGTATGTCAAATGGTCATCTTTCGGTCCGTAGACCTGGATACCGAAAGGATACTTTTGAAAGTCAACGCTCTTTCCCTTCCCCCCCCCCTCCCGCGGACCGGTCCCTGACTCAGGTCTCACGGTGAATGAAGACCTGATCAACCATGCTGTTACTGCTGGCTGTACACGTACTACGAACAGTACTTGTTCTTCACGAACAGTAGAGCGGCTGGTCAGTAACTGATTTGAGGAATTAGGCATATTTCCTCTTGAAGACAGCCTGAGGTTTGTTCACAATTTTCCCTAATGCACGAATAGAGGGCGATGGAGAGGCGGGGACCCCTGACACTTACCGAGCTCTCTCTTAGTACACTAGTCGCGCCCTTGCTATTCATTGGAGGTACTCTGCACAGTTTGCTAAGTCTCTTTGTTTTAATACGGAGTGATTTCGTTGTGCAGGTTTGGCATTAATCCCTCTTGGATTTTTTCAGAAGTAAATTATGATATATCTCTCTCGCCTATGTCCCAAGGAATATAGTTAGAAAGATTTTAAGTGTTCCCAGTAGTTCAGATGTTTGTACACAGTGACTTGAAGAGTGCCATCATTGGCTTAGCGTGTAGTGTCTTGAAAGTTCTAGTTATCCAGCCTGTTAGTGTCCTTGTGGTAGAAACATTAACATTATTGTGATCCCTGAATGCGAGATCTTCTGACAGCATCACACCCAAGTCTCGCACCTCGAACTGTCACTCTACTGAAGGGTTTGAGTTTGTCCTGTACTCCATTTCAGTCTTTATTTCCTCCATTCTTCCACAGTGGAGCAACTGAAGCTTGTCCTTACTGAACATCATATGGCAACCCATTACCCGAGTAATTATGTTACTTCTTCACATAGGTTAGGGTGGTCTATATCCACAAAAAATAATAAATTATAATATATAACTGAAAAACTATAAATATAAGATAAAAGGCGATAAGTGACAATAACTGCGCGCTCCTTGATCAACACAGTCACATTACTACTGTTAAGGCGTCATCAACAGTCACCCATTTGACTGTTTTGACAACAGTGCCATGATGTCTGTGGTTAAGAGGACTGGCTACATATTGTTGTCTGGTCCACTGTGTCTTCGACGGACGCCATTCTTAAGAGATTCTGGTGGCATCAGCAAAGGATGTTAGGATGCTATGCTTCATGTCTTTGTCTCTGTCGAATATAAGAATAAGAAACAGAAGCGGGGGAGGGGGGCGTTCTGTGCCTCGAGGAACAGAGCTTTTCACCGTGACAGCCTCTGACCTCACTGTCTACTACCACACTAGCTTCTGTTTATTAAAAAGCTGAATATTCACTGGCCAACTTGACCAGTTATTCACTCTTATCCCACGAACTGTGTGGCTCCGATGAGCTCTGAAACTTGGCTTTGATTCCAGTCCAGAGGTGTCGCCGTCTTCACCGTGTGTTGACACTCTCCTCCGCTGCCTCACACTCTTAACATCCCTCTCACCTGTATCAGAATCCAAGTCAGAGATTCTCCTCATAACCGCCATAACTTTATCATATAACACATTACAATTATTACTCTTCTACATGAATGGTTCTGGTCACCGTATTACAGAATGGATATAAATGCACTGGAAAACGTACAAAGGAGGATGACAAAGTTGATCCCATGTATCAGAAATCTTCCCTATGAGGATAGACTGAGGCCCTGAATCTGCACTCTCTAGAAAGGCGTAGAATTAGGGGGGATATGATTGAGGTGTATAAATGGAAAACAGGAATAAATAAAGGGGATGTAAATAGCGTGCTGAAAATATCCAGCCAAGACAGGATTCGCAGCAATGGTTTCAAGTTGGAAAAGTTCAGATTCAGGAAGGATATAGGAAAGCACTGGTTTGGTAATAGAGTTGTGGATGAGTGGAACAAACTCCCGAGTACCGTCATAGATGCTAAGACGTGTAGTTTTAAAGATAGGTTAGATAAATACATGGGTGGGTGTGGGTGGGTGTGAGTTTGGACCTGACTAGCTTGTACTACCAGGTCAGTAGCTGTACTAATTCCTTAAGTGGAAGTGACCTGACCAGGTGGTCGGCTAGATGAGTGGGTGCGGGTGGGTGTGAGTTGGTCCTGACTAGCTTGTGCTACTAGGTCAGATGCAGTGCTCCTTCCTTAAGTGAATGTAACCTGACCTGGCTGGGTCGGGGCATTGGCTTAAGCCGTTGGAGATTTGGACCTGCCTCGCATGGGCCAGTAGGCTTGCTGCAGTGTTCCTTCTTTCTTATGTTCTTATAAAACCGAATAGATGAAGAATTAGACACATGCGCAACATCTGGGTATCTTTATTTGTAGACGTATTGATAAAGCCACTGGAGGGCGAAACGTTTACAAATCAAGATACCAAGATGTTGAACATATGTCTAACTCTCCAGTTATTACTATTACCATCAACACTAAGCGCTAAAACCACAGGTGTTATAGAGCATTGCATTGCAGCTTTTGTTTATTACGTTGCCAAGCATCACACCAGCGCTATTAATAAGGCTATTAACGAGTCGTATCAACCGCCAAACAACGAAGGTGAAAGCTATGACTAGCGAAAAATATAATAGTCTATTTAGAAAAGCTCGTCATTTTTCTTTTTTTGATCATAAAGCAGTAGGTGGTGATTACGTTCGTAAAACTATATGTATATAGTTTTTTACGACGTTTAGAAAGTCCTGCATTGTTCATGATGTTGAGTAAACAGTGTGTGTTTATGGTTACCCGGTCTCGAGTGTTTACGGTGAAATCTAAGGAGCACCTGGCGAGGCGGGCATCAGGAGGCTGGGTATTGGCTGGGTACTGGGCAGGAGAGAGAGAGTGAGAGAGTCGACCCAGGTATTTCCTGCCATGCGCCGCCGCAGTCGCCGCCGCCGCCGCCTCACCTGCCCAGACAAGTTCCTTAAAAAAGAAGACTGTCGAGGTAGATAGCTGTTGGTGCTTTTTTCTTTTTCTTATTCTTTCTTTTTTTTTCTTCCTCTTTTCTTCTACTTCGTCTCCTCTTCCTGTTAAATTGTTCAGTCTTTCGCTTGATTTATTTTGTTCGAATATTCGTATCTCCAGTCATCAATTTCTTAATCATCATTTATCCAGGTACATCCTAACTCCATTTCCTAGTCTATTCTCCACCTCGTCCTCCCGATCTTTCTCCTCTTCTGGTTCACTCTCTTCCTCTTCACACACACACACACACACACACACACACACAGGGGCCAGGAGCTATGAATCGACCCCTGCAACCACAAATAGGTGAGTACACACACACACACATACGATAGGGCTCGCGAAGCCAGGAGCGTGTGAACCCAGTAGCGGTTAGCGGAGAGGCGGAGCAGGGAGCTAGGACTCGACCCCTGCAGCTCCATATAGGTCAGTACACACACACAGCAGTAATGCATTGGATAATGGAAGGTGAACTGGCGTGATCCAAGGAATGGAAGAACAGCTCCAATTTCTTGGATTAAGAGCCCTCCAGCATCAAGGGTCATACGTGAAAGAAAACTAGAAAACAGCGAAAAGTCTGAAGCAAATCTAGGAACGGGTGGGGCTTGAACCCATGGCGAGCAAGTAGAAAAAATCGCAGGCCAGTGCGTTAACCACTCGACCAGCTGTCTCTAAAGATTCATCTAACTAGGTATATTTATATACGCCATAAGGAGGTTAGCCTGGGACACCACTGTGACCACAACACCAGCGTGGGAGAGCGACGACCTTCACATCCAGGTGTCTGTTGCATGTTATACCGGGAGGCTTTCAACCAGGTGTTGACCCTAGCTGGTGATGACTCGACCAGGTGTTGACCTTAGCTGGTGTTGATCTGACCAGGTGTCGGCCCTAGCTGGTGTTGACCTAACCAGGTGTCGGCTCTAGCTGGTGTTGACCCGACCAGGTGTCGGCCCTAGCTGGTGTTGACCTGACCAGGTGTCGGCCCCAGCTGGTGTTGACCTGACCAGGTGTCGGCTCTAGCTGGTGTTGACCTAACCAGGTGTCGGCCCTAGCTGGTGTTGACCTGACCAGGTGTCGGCCCTAGCTGGTGTTGACCTGACCAGGTGTCGGCCCCAGCTGGTGTTGACCTAACCAGGTGTCGGCTCTAGCTGGTGTTGACCTAACCAGGTGTCGGCCCTAGCTGGTGTTGACCTGACCAGGTGTCGGCCCCAGCTGGTGTTGACCTGACCAGGTGTCGGCTCTAGCTGGTGTTGACCTAACCAGGTGTCGGCCCTAGCTGGTGTTGACCTGACCAGGTGCATCTCAAAGTATCCACTTAGATATCTTTATGTGTGTGTGAGTTAAATAAGTTATGTAGATAAAGGTTGCGGTATTAGTAAGAAGCTTCTCGTAATTTGCTGTAAGAATTACTAACTTTTGTGTGGTAGTTGAGGTCAGCAGTCTTAATACACTTGCTTCATCAACAACACTTACGAGACTCTTACAAAACAAGTTGTTTTGTGGGTATATACTGGAGGTTGCTGTCGTGGTGGTGGCGAGTGTACACACACACACATACGCACACACTAGTCATCTCAGCATCAACAGAATACATCAATCTTGATAGATAATGATAGAGGAAGGTAAGTTGCATACCCTGTGTGCCACACATCATCAATGTCTCACTCTCCCTCCTCTACCACATCCATCTCATCTGCCCCTTCCCGTCCCTCTGCCCCTACTCCAGGAAGGTACTGTTGATCAGTCAGCCACCGAGCTGATGCAAGTCGAATCCTCCAGTGGATCTCAGAAATTATAATTCTCAACGAGGACAAGCTCCGGCAACTCTGATCTGGGGAAAATGAAGAAATAACTAGAAGTATTCTGGTGATTGTGTGAACCGAGGAAGGTATCTCCCGTATTCCATAAGCCCAGCCTCCTCTACCTCAACGCGCGCACAAGGAATAGTGTAGAGTGGTCACCGAATTCCAGTGCAGTAAAATATGGAAATATGTATACTTGTGTGTGTGTATGTTGGTGTATATGAATTTCTGTGAGTAAGTGCATTTTCATATGTATACATGTATGTGCACATACGTACACACACACACACACACACACACACACACACTACGCTGGCTTTAAGTTGTTATGACACAAGTCAGTCGTCAAATGGGTCAGTCATCTCAGGACATTTCCAGGTAGTGATCCTCTGGTAATTTAAAAACGGGTGAAAACTGTGATGTAGAACCCAACTGGAGAAGTCCAGCGGATGCTCATCCAGCCACCTGTCCTCAGCCAACAATCATCCATGCCAGGAAACGCTTCTCCTGTTTCCCGACAATTAAACCACTGCCAAGTAAAGGGTAAAAAAATAAATAAATCACCTTCAGTTGGCTCGAATATATATAAAAAAAGAGAGAATTATCTAACACAAGAAAAATTTAAAGACTTTTAAGACCATATTCTCATGCGCAAATAAATTTACTGGGCGAATATTTTCCGCTCCGCCATTTTTATAGCGGTCTGGAATGGCCTCAATCGTGGGGGTATAATGTCCCACCTAGAGGCATTCCTTGGCACTGTGAGTCACAGTTTATTGACAATGTTGCAATGCTCTCATTAAATTCATACGAATGAGATAGACAGCTGACGTATTAAGTTGTATGAATGAATTAGCTGACGTATAAAGATGTATGAATTAGCTGGCGTATTCAGCTTATGAGTTGGGATGTGGGTGTGCAGCACCAACAGCCTGACTGATCACGGTCCGAGCCACTACCTCCCAACGCAGGATTGAGCCTTCATGCCGCCATGAATGTCCCCACGAAGGTTAGCGCTCCAAAAAACATACAACAATCTGTATGAGGTGTGTATGGAAGAACGTCATTTGTATGCCGTTTATCTCTTAGCTCTTATCTAGGGAAATTATGGGAGAGATAGTAATTCTAGTATCGAAAAAGCGGTAAACCCTAGAGGAAAGGTGGGGGAGGGGGTTCCACAGGGAAGGAATCTGGATGAATGAGGTAGGTAGCCGAGGCGTAGTGAAGGAAGGAGTAGGGAGGCGTGGTTGACCTTGCAGAAATGTGGTAAATTAGGGAGGCGCGTGGTTATGGTAGAAGACGCGTTGTAAATAAGCAGGAAAGAGGCGTGGTTGATCCATCAGAGGCGTGGTTGGTCCATCAGAGGCGTGGTTGATCCATCAGAGGCGTGGTTGATCCATCAGAGGCGTGGTTGATCCATCAGAGGCGTGGTTGATCCATCACAGGCGTGGTCAAATACGAACGAGGAAAGTCGAATGAGGGCGCACTGCGCAGATCAATGAAAAATTAATATCTCGCCTATGTTAAGAAGCGCTAACAGCGCCGGGGGTTGAAAAAAATTCACTCGCACTGACGGGGATTTCTTGCGCTGGCTTGGGACGCGAGGCGCAGTTATTGTTCTCGCCTCGCGCTCCCGTGAGACGCGTTCTTAATGCTTACTCTGAAGACGAGAGTGAAATATGATTGTGAACTGCCTTTCACGATCGAAATGAAGATCCTGACAATCAGGACTGAGTGTGAGAGCTTTCTCTCCCTCTCACATTCAGGGCTGTGTGAGAGCTCTCTCTCTCTCTCTCTCTCACACACTCAGGGCTGTGTGTCTGACATAACTGGAATAATCAGTGGTGGTGGAAAGAACAGTAGCAACAGTACTAGTAGTAACCCCAGTAGCACCAACAGTACCAGCAGCACCAGTAGCACTAACAACACCAGCAGTACCAGCAGCACCAGTAGCACTAACAACACCAGCAGTACCAGTAGCACCAGTAGCACTAACAACAGTATGGAATTATCACTCCCATGAGAGTAATATTACTCCAAGAGGCTCCTGGATGGCCTGCAGCTAGCCAGCTCTAGCTCCAACAGCCAGCCTGAAGCCAGCCAGCCCCAACAGCCAGCCTGAAGCCAGCCAGCCCCAACAGCCAGCCTGAAGCCAGCCAGCCCCAACATCCAGCCTGAAGCCAGACAGCCCCAACAGCCAGCCTGAAGCCAGACAGCCCCAACAGCCAGCCTGAAACCAGCCAGCCCCAACAGCGTTATATTTAACGTTACATTAACGTTATGTTTAACGTTATATTTAACGTTATATTTAACGTTATATTTAACGTTTTATTTAACGTTATATTTAACGTTACATTAACGTTATATTTAACGTTATATTTAACGATATATTTAACGATATATTTAACGTTATATTTAACGTTATATTTAGCGTTATATTTAACGTTATATTTAACGTTATATTTAACGTTATATTTAACGATATATTTAACGTTATATTTAACGTTATATTAACGTTATATTTAACGTTATATTTAACGTTATATTTAACGTTATATTTAATGTTATAGTTAATGTTATATTTAACGTTAGTAAAAGGTTGGTGACCGTCACCTCCCTCCTCCCCCACCCCTCGAGAGGGGCTCTTGATCAAAGGAATTGGAGCCATTCTCCACATCCTTGGATCGAACTTGAAATGGCATACACCTTCCCTTCCTCTTCCCCCGTCCCTCCTCTCTCATTCTCTCACTCTCATCTCTGACTCTCATCTCTCACTCACCCATCATGTCACCTGAGTGTCACACTGCCTGAATATGACCCCTGTCACCACCTAATTGGGTCCTAAAACCGCTTGAAGTCACTTCATACCCTCTGAAAGCTTCATGAAGGCCCTCTAAAGGACCTGGAAGCTTCTAGAGACACCTAGAAGCCTCTAGTGGCTCCTGGAAGCCTTTAAAGATTCAGAGAATCCTTCAGAGCTCCTGGAAGCTTCTAAAGACACATGGAAGCCTCCAGATCCATCCGATAGACTGATCTTATGTGAAGTCAAGGAACAGTGCGGGCTCTGTCCTCCTGTCGGGTGGGTACTTTGGAGATATTGACGGTCGTGGTGAAACACACAAGACGGTTGGTAACTATATATTGACAGAGTCTGTGAGGGGAAAGTAGCCCAGCCTACCCGTCCAGGTACCACTACTGACGCCCCGTCCCCAGAGTGCGTGGCAGGTGCAATCCAGCTGTGTACTTTTATATCCTTAAGAAATCTGAAGTCACCTGAAGTCCCCTGAAGACACGCGAAGTTCCCTGAAGACACCCGAAGTTCCCTGAAGGCACACGAAGTTTACTGATATTAATTGCCCACGTGCTAAGAGGGTTGCCTAAGTTCTCTTGAGGCTGAAGGGCTCTTGATCCGGGGAATTGGAGCTACCCTCCCCTCCCTTGGATTAAAATCGAGGAAAATACAAATGGTAGTTCCTACTTCAGTCATGGTAGTTTCCACGTCGGTCATGGTAGTTTCCACGTCGGTCATGGTAGTTTCCACGTCGGTCATGGTAGTTTCCACGTCGGTCATGGTAGTTTCCACGTCGGTCATGGTAGTTTCCACGTCGGTCATGGTAGTTTCCACGTCGGTCATAGTAGTTTCCACGTAAGTCATGGTAGTTTCCACGTCGGTCATGGTAGTTTCCACGTAGGTCATGGTAGTTTCCACGTAGGTCATGGTAGTTTCCACGTAGGTCATGGTAGTTTCCACGTAGGTCATGGTAGTTCCCACGTCGGTCATGGTAGTTTCCACTTCAGTCATGGTAGTTTCCACATTAATCATGGTAGTTTCCACGTAGGTCATGGTAGTTTCCACGTAGGTCATGGTAGTTTCCACGTAGGTCATGGTAGTTTCCACGTAGGTCATGGTAGTTTCCACGTCGGTCATATAGTTTCCACTTCAGTCATGGTAGTTTCCACATTAATCATGGTAGTTTCCACTTCAATCATGGTAGTTTCCACGTAGGTCATGGTAGTTTCCACGTAGGTCATGGTAGTTTCCACGTAGGTCATGGTAGTTTCCACGTCGGTCATGGTAGTTTCCACTTCAGTCATGTTAGTTTCCACGTCAATCATGGTAGTTTCCACGTCAATCATGGTAGTTTCCACGTCAATCATGGTAATTTCCACGTCAATCATGAACGTGTGCTCATGACCTTGAAAACGTGAGAGTGAACGTGGATTAGGATCGTGAACTTTGAACGTGTGGAAGCCTGATAATGAACGTTTAAGGATACGAATGTCAGTCATTGTGAACGTGCAAATAAAGATAAAAAAATAGGTACGTTCGCGAAAGCGTAGGAGTTGAGTTATCGTAGAGGAGAAAGATTGTGAGTATGAGAGAGCATTCTGGCCCCTCACGAAGGTAAATATTAGTGTCTTGCTCGCTATGCTTCACCCTCGTCAGGAAGGTGATCATGATTCAGCACATCAACGCCCTCACGCACTACCTGGTAGCAAGTACCGGTACCTGGTAGTAAGTACCGGTACCTGGTAGCAAGTACTGGTACCTGGTAGCAAGTACAGGTACCTGGTAGTAAGTACCGGTACCTGGAAGCAAGTACCGGCAGGTTACAAGAAGGTAGCTAGAATTATCGACAAGAAAATAGTAATATAACTTGAAAATAGACCAGCTTTGGGCAATGTTTCGCTCTGTGTAACGCTTTATAAAGCTCTACACACAGCGAAACGCTGTTGAAATTAAAGGTTTCTCTGAAAATTTTGTGTCTATAATCGTTTTTTGTCTGCCATACACTATTTCACTCAGGAAAAAAAATAACTTCAACCTCTAACTAATAACTTGAACCTCTAGCTAATAACTTGAACCTTTAGCGGAACCTTTAAAGAAACAAGAGACACTTGTGCTCGCTAATAACGTACCTACTGACAGAGCTAATGTTAACCAAATGATCACTATTTGTTAACCGCATCAATGAAGCTGTTCTCCTTTAAGAGCCACTGGACAAGAGCTGGTATAATAAACACGGGGACAGGAAGATATCCTTGAGGAAGCAGCCGACCGCAACACCCCAGTGCATCAGGGGCGGACGGACGACGAGGGCGGTGCTCAACACTTCGACCTGCCACGCCGCTGAAAAAAAAGAAGATAGAGGAGGCATGGCGCAGTAAAGGCGTCACACTGGTGAGAAGCGCGCCAATAACGGGGTAATGGAGGCGGCCCAGTAAAGCCAGAGGCCGCTCTGCCAGCCCCCACGATGATGGCACTCCAGGATGACAGAACCCGAGGCGATTATAGACCATCGGGGCAGTCATTATGACTGTGGGCGTCGCAGCCAGGCATCGCCTCAGCCTTTATGTCTCCACCATTATTACCTGCTACCGGGGGTGGCCGGGAGGCAGAGGAAGATTAACCGAACGAGTTCTAAATACCCAGACGAGCAGGGAAACGGAAACGTAGGGCGAATGTTATGATAAATAAGACACGTGTGCAACACTTAACTTTCTTTATTTGTGTACACTATGGTATTGCAGTGTATCTCACTCATCAATTAGTCAGTATTGTATAACATCAATATCACGATCAGGACTATTGTTAAGACTTAACGAAGCAGGTAGGAGGTAATGATGACAACGGGACAATCGTATGAACATGTTCCCTAACGAGCAGTGCCAATCCTACTGGCCGGTTGTTCTCTCATCTAACTTGTTTGTAAAAGCCCACCAGAGTATTGGCTTCAACGATGCTTCCTTGGCAGCTTCTTCCAGTCACAACAAAGACATAAATGCACTGAACTTTTACTGAAAATGTATCCTGAAGTCTTTAAAATACACATGAATTTGCCAAGAGATGAAGTATTAAAGGGGATGTATGAAGCGGGACGCCCTCTTCTGTTGTTATGACCATAAACCTCATACATGGCCGCCGTCACCGTGTTGCTACCAATGTTATAGCCAACAAAATGGAGGCTTTTTAAATCCTTTCCCTTTAACATGCCGACATTACCGAGGTGAGGCTTGCACCCTCACGGCCAGTCAACTATGTTGGAGGGGGCAGTGTTGGAGGGGGCAGTGTTGGAGGGGGCAGTGTTGGAGGGGATCGTCTCTACTCCCTATCATCTGGTAGTGGAGGGGAAAAGGTGGTTCCTACTGACCATCTGGCGGTGGAAGGAGGAAGGGGAGGCATTGCAACTCGCAACACTAGTGAAAGCAGTTAGAGAGAGTGGATGACAGTTGTGTGGGGGCTGGTGGCACTGCAATCGCCTTGTGTATCCAGAGTATAGGTAATAGTGGCAGCACTCTCTCCACTGCTCGTGACCCCAGTGAGTGAGGTGCTGGGGAATGCGGCCAGTGGTAGTATGTTCCTAGAAAGATACTGAGAAAGAGAGAGAGAGAGAGAGAGAGAGAGAGAGAGAGAGAGAAAGTAAAACACTCCCACAAAAAAATGGAATGAGATGACCATGAAAAAAAACTCTTCTCCAGGATCATATTATTTTTGTTTATCACAGGTGGGTCAAGGAGAATTAGCAGCATTTCAAACACTGGTAATTGAGCCAGCAGCTGCTTTACTTCCCTTAAACTCCATTCCACCTAACACAAGCCATTAATTTACTCGAAATACTTGACTAAGAAAGCAAAAGAGCTGGAAGCCAAGTCGACCAAATGCTATGTTGAACAACTTCACTACCTCCTCCTCCTCCTCCACCTCCACCTCCTCCTCCTCCTCCTCCTCCTCCTCCTCCACCTCCTCCTCCTCCTCCTCCTCCTCCCTCCACCTCCTCCTCCATCCCTACCTTCTTACGTCTCGCCTTTATGCCCAGACGAAAATTCATTAATCATATTAAATCCAGTCAAAAGGAGGTAATTTTTTTTCTTAATCTGGGCAGCGTCAGTTTCTATGAGGCAAATCAATTGTGATAATGAACGTACCCAGGTATCCTGTTTTGAGCTTCGTCCCAGGAAGCTTAAAGACCAGCTGTATGCATCCACCCTGGTACATCCTCTCTCTCTCTCTCTCTCTCTCTCTCTCTCTCTCTCTCTCTCTCTCTCTCTCTCTCTCTCCTCTCTCTCTCTCTCTCTCTCTCTCTCTCTCTCTCTCTCTCTCTCTCTCTCTCTCTCTCTCTCTCTCTCTCTCTCTCTCTCTCTCTCTCTCTCTCTCTCTCTCGGTACATTGCACCTTATGGTACATTCTCCCTTATGGTACATCCTGCTTCAGAGTACATTCTATCTAATGGTACATCCTGCCAGCTGGTACGTTCTGCCTCCCACCTTCATAAGAGGATCCTTTCTACTCGTTCGTTGTAGAGGTTTTGACCCTAGCTCCTGGTTTTACTTCTTAACTGGCTCTGGTCGGGCGATCATACCTATTCTTGGAGCTGTGTATGAAGCATGTCTCTACCACCTCCAGTTCATTCCATAATCCTACTACCGTGAGGCTTAAAACAATACTTCTTAACATCCAAAACTTACCTGTATTTTAGCCTACTGTACCACTGATCCCGGTTCTCGTACTTTAACGTCCCTCCCTCCTCTATTTCTTTAAATATCTTGACTATCGTAATGTGTATAATATATATATATATATATATATATATATATATATATATATATATATATATATATATATATATATATATATATATATACGAGAACCGGGATCAGTGGTACAGTGGTACAGTGGTACAGTAGGCGACAGTGAGTGACATCAAAACTAACAAGTGTAAAATCATTAGACATGTTGATATTTTGCAATTTGTTGATGAGATCAACATTGTTTTTTAAGTGGGCTTCAGAAATGTTGCCAAGCAAAGGAGCTAATAATTTTACCAACCATTTTGACAAGGTATATGATGCCGATCCTTCAGAACTAATTATAGGTCTGGCTGGAAAGCCGGGCTTGTGGGTTTTAATCAAACCGTACATGTAAGGGAGTGTCGCAGATTTCTTCGATAACTGTTTAATTAATTCATCATTAACTCTCAGTAAGGTTCTAAGATGATTATTAAATTTACTATTAACCAGGTCCAAAGGGTTCTTATTAAGGGGCACGTAAGTATCACTGTCTTCATAATAATGTGTTAATTTTTCCGCTATAATCAACCTTGTCCATAATAACCATCAAATTTACTTTGTCAGTTTTCGTAAGATGAAGTCTAGATCTTTCTTTATTTCATGGTATGACTTAATAAATCTTTGAGGACAATTCGGTTCCACAGGTTTGAGCAAAGTTCCCCTCTAAATGTTACCGTTTTCTTGTCAATTTAAATGGACACGTTGTTCCTTGGAAGGCTACCCAATCACTGCCAGAGACTTCCATATCGCTTACAATATATTTATGTGTGTAAAGTTATTGATGTCATAGTGGAATATGATCGATTTTTTTATTATTGCCACGTTAATTTCGTTCATGCTATTACAATATCAATGCTTGTGGGATTTTTTCTAATGCTATAATATTCATCCTTCTGGCTGTGGGCACTGTTGTGCCTGGGGGCACTTCCGCTACCCTATTCTCTCCCTCCCTCACTCACTCCAGTGAAGACGATCTTCTGGGAACGTACTTGCTTGGACATCCTCCTCTTTTCTGCAATTTTGCAAGCTCCTAATGATGTGTTGATTGCAACACGAAAGACTTAGAGCTATCATTCTACTCCCCCCGTGTTTGTTTTGCATCCTGTATCGCTTGGTCTCCGATATTTGCATAATATATATATATATATATATATATATATATATATATATATATATATATATATATATATATATATATATATTATATATATATAAGTGTGTGTGTGTGTGTGTGTGTGTGTGTGTGTGTGTGTGTGTGTGCAGGATGACTTCTAGTGCCCACATGTTCGTGAACTGAAGAAGACCCTTCCTATTAAACCGAGAGCAAGGAGATTAAAACTGAGCGGGAGCGTAGGTGAGTCGCGGGGCGTAATGAACGCGGCACCTGAGGGACAGACGGGGAAAAAGATGGGTGTGAGCTGCCTCTTTCTTCTCTCTCACGAGAGTCGCACGAGTGGAAGCTGCGAGCTGTGCACACCAAAGCGGACATTAATAGATGTGGCGGCTGATGAAGAGAACCACGGAGAGAGAGAGAGAGAGAAGTATCGTATATTGCTTTACAAATAATGGAATCAGTTTCTTAGGTGATATAAAAGAAAGGTCGATAGATGGGTCTATGAAAGAGAGGTGAACTACAGAATGGACGAGGCAACAAAGGTAGGTGCTGTGTTGAGGCATCTGTGGAAAGAAGTACAGTGGTACCAACATTTTACAAGGGTGTGAGACATGGTCTTTAAATGCTGCAGCAAGGATGAGGCTGGAGGCAGTGGAGATGGCATGTTAGAGAGCCATGTGTGGTGTGAATATTATGTAGAAACTTAGGAGTGGAGAAACTAGAAGAGGGTTTGGAAGGGAGAGGGAGGGGGAGGGGTTACTGACGATGTTTGGCCATTTAGAAGGGAAGGGGCAGAATAGGATGACAAGGAGAGTGTATAAACCCGGGATGGAGGGAAGAAGGGGTAGAGATTTTTCATGTCAGGAAGAGGTGGAGGAACGGGGGTGAAGGAGTTTTTTAAATGATAGAGACCTGAGCATCAAGAAGGTGTGAATAAACATGTTAGATCAGAGTGGAAACAAGTGACTTTTTACAGTTTGACGTTCTGTTGGAGTGTGAGCAAGGTAACATTTGTAAAACGATTCAGGGGAAACAGGTTAGCCGGACTTGAATCCTGGAAGTAGGAAGTCTACGAGAGGAAGCTGGACAGGCACTTAAAGTCAGTACCTGACCAGCCGGGCTGTGGTTCGTACGTTGGTTTGCGTGCGGCCAGCAGTAACAGCCTAGTTGATCAGGCCCTGATCCACCACGAGGCCTGATCATGGACCGGAACACCCTCCAGGTATACTGTATAGGAGGGGGTGGAGCACTGTTGTTAGGAGGGGCAACTGAACTGTCATGTTCACTTCCGGCAAGATAGCTACTGAATATGTAATTGAAGAAAAAATAACAAGTTCTTAACAGTCTAGGAAACTAATGAACTATCTTGAACATACTGAACAGTTCTTGTGTGTTCAGTTATTCCAGTGATTATTTTATCCAGCTTCTTTAATGCACGAGTGGTTGCAATATTTGCAAATAATTCCCGCCGGGAACGTGAAAGTAACTGCCCTTGCAACATAATTGCAACATAATTGACATATTTGGTTATGGAAATAATGTACAATTACTTTTGTGAGTAGGGATTACTTTTTGCTTTGTGATAAGGCATTGACAAGTTAGCATCAGTTAGCAATGTGTTGGTCTCTTTTTTCTTGATTCACTAATAACCGTCTTTAGCTGTTCTTTAAATATAGGTTGGATGGGTATGTAAGTGGGTGGTGTGAGTTAGACCTGCCTAGCATGGGTCAGTAGGCCTGCTGCAGTGTTCCTTCATTCTAATGTTCTTTTGTTAACCTCCTCTTGCAAACCTTTCTTGAATTGGGTAGTGATGATGATGATAATGATGATGATGATGATGATGATGCTAATGATGATGATCTTTTCATGTTGAACGAACTCCCACCTGACGATCACAATAGCAGGTCAACTGACGATCACAATAGCAGGTCAACTGACGATCACAATAGCAGGTCAACTGACGATCACAATAAATACATCCTCTAGTAGATCAACTGGACGTTCAAAAGATTATTAACAAATATTATTACTCGGTATTCAGGTGTGATAAGTACCACAGTTTCTATAAATATCCCGATATTTGATTTGGTACTTATGAATCACCTAATTGTGGTTGCAGGGGTCATAGCTCCTGGCCCCAGTGTTTGTCAACTTACGTGCAAATTCCTCTAAGCACGTGGGAAGATGTGCAACTAGAATAGTTCCAGACTCGATTCGAGATTACTGTGTAAAACTAGGCAAGTCATTATCATGGCAAAGGAGACATTCAGTAGAAATTGAGGGAGTGTATAAATAGGTTAGAAAATCAACAAGTTGATAAACGAGACACTGAGGGACTGATTACCTCAAACTCCTCCTCTGCGTTCGACTGAAGAAGCCACTACGTGGCGAAACGTTCCCAGAAGAAATCGAGGGGACGAATGGGGACAGATCGTTAGACATGTTCGGACCAGGAACGAGTTGAGGTGTATTTCGTATGATTTACAAAACCTTAGAAACGTTTGGTTATTCAATATTTTTAAGAAAGTTCTAAACGACATTATTAATTTTCTGCCATCATCTGCAATTTTCAACAATGTGAAAAAATTTGCCACTTTGAGTATCAGTTTGCTAGTGTGACTAACTGACTTTCTTAGTACAGATATAATGGAACCAGTACAGATATAATGGAACCAGTACAGATATAATGGAACCAGTGCAGATATAATGGAACCAGTTCTTACATTACTTAAAGTCCAAACAATATCCATAATTCGTTCCGAGTCAAAGAATAAACGTCAAACCAGATTTTGACTTAAGATGAATTCACTCCGCTAATTTAGGCAGAGAAATAGTTGTCCGTAACCTCAGGGGACACGTGAGGTTCCAACCCAGCCGCCACGGTCAAGTTTCCAGCCTCTGGGGAAGACCAGGAGCAAGTGGGCACAGATGGAAGGAATCACAGGTGGGCCACCGGCATGATATAAAACACATTTCATTCTCACTCTAACACACTCAGTACTCAAACTTTGTACTCTCTATAAGAAGTCATTATAGTCCTACACCCTCACTATACCAATACATCCACTATAAAAACACCCTGACTTTCGACAACATTCAGCAGACACAACGTCCACAAGACCGGGTCTCGCCTAACACACCCCAGAAACTCGCCCTTAAGCTTTCGCTTGCCAAGCTTTTAATTCACTTGGCTACGATAAAAACGTGAAGACAATAGCACATCTTGGCACCGTCACTAATTCACACAGCTTAATTTCAACGCTACAACGCTTGTATAAAGACAAGAGAAAACCTTCCACTCGTATTCGTACAGTGTTTCTCTGTTAGCCATCAGAGGTTAGATACCATGCTGAAGACAAATTATATTTTGACTCTGGCTTTTGTTATTTTCAGCGTTGATTTACCGGGCGGAGAGTTTATTCTCCTGCATTAAAGACAGAGAAACAAATCAGTAATTCTCGACTGTTATCTATATGGGAATCGGAAAGGAAGCGCAGTTCCACTTCTCTTATCATATTTTTGTGTCCAATAAATTTTGTTTCTAAATATAGGATATACATACGTTACTAACCGCACTTGCGACGTCGCGTACGAAGGTTTAATTTAGCGTGTGCTTGAGGCTGCTTGCGTGCCTGCACCACTGCCACTGTGTCTCCCGCTTGGCTCCCCCGGCCTGACTTACTGGACTTACTGTATAATGTATTTACGTCCAGTAACCCTGTCTCTGTGAAATTTACATTAATTTCTGACTCTTGGCTCCAAGTCCCGCATGCTCTAAAGTGTTCCGCGTGCGACTGAATCCCTCATCTGGCTCTCAGAGGGTACAGGGCAACCGGCCTCGAATCCTTGTCTAAACTGTATCTTGAAGTAAAAAGAAAAAATCCAGTAAATATCTTGGCTTAATCTTACTTCAAGCATGCATTAGTGTGTCTAACGTGTAAATAACCCAAGCCGTCTGGCTGGCTTGCACATTCAATTTAAACTCGCACGTACAAGAAATTGCCATTAAACTGTAGTGGGCCTCGTAGCCCCAAGCAGTCTACAACAGCTGTGAAAGTTGAACCCGCCTCTCATCCGCACCATCCTAGCAAGTGCTTTTGTCGCTCTCCACCAAACCTTTTTAGATCTCAATACACTTTCTCTCTCTCTCGTTTTGTGGTGAATACCCGCTTAAGTGATCCCCTCGTCAGGCTGAAGGAGGTTGAGAGGACTCTGCCGCAACATACCGTTTCTAGTGGTCACGAGGCTACACTCTACCCTTCCTGTTGGGTGCGTCTCCCGGCACTACCGTTAACCCCCCCACAGAGGCAGTGACTTCCTGCTGGAGATGATATTCCTCACCCATTGGAGGAGTCAGACCTGCTGCCTTAATCCTCGACTCCGTCCTCATAAAAGGGGTCTTAGCTTGCTCGACACAGCGCCACAAGTAAACAAGAGAGCGTGGTGGAGGGTTCCTTTAGAGAGTCACGGAGCCTAGCCTCTCCTTGCACGCTCTGCTTGCGTCAGGAGCCTCCCGCTGCGGCAACTCCCGTCAAGCCACGCACACCTCTCTCTCAAACATGGCCCTTATTCTTCCTTTGGTGTTTGAGGGTCGTCAGAATACATTTACCTAGGGACGTCGCATTTTATCTCCCCCATCCCCTCCCCTTGCACGCAAACCAACAATATAATAAATAATATAATTGTGTGTTGTATATCTGAATGTATGTACGCATACACAAATATAAAGAGGGAAAAAAGAAACTATGGGGAAAAGAATTAAAACGTACATTGCAGTTAGCGATACGCCACAAGTCACACAGACCAGATCACCCACAAAGAGGTAGCCAAGGGTAAGGATTGAAAAAAAAGGGGATTCAAAATCCCATGTCCTATCAAATCCTGTATAATTTTTGACTTATCTGTAGGTCCCACCGAGCCCACTACTTTATCATAATTTTGAACGAATGTAGGAATAAAGGCAAGTGAACCCACCTGTTCATTATACGGAACCCCAGGCAAGTGAACCCCTGTTCATTATACGGAACCCCAGGCAAGTGAACCCCCCTGTTCATTATACGGAACCCCAGGCAAGTGAACCCACCTGTTCATTATACGGAACCCCAGGCAAGTGAACCCATGTTCATTATATGGAACCCCAGGCAAGTGAACCCCTGTTCATTATACGGAACCCCAGGCAAATGAACCACCCTGTTCATTATACGGAACCCCAGGCAAGTGAACCCCCTGTTCATTATACGGAACCCCAGGCAAGTGAACCCACTTGTTCATTATACGGAACGCCAGGCAAGTGAACATTCCTGTTCATTATACGGAACCCCAGGTAAGTGAACCCCTGTTCATTATACGGAACCCCAGGCAAGTGAACCTCCCTGTTCATTATACGGAACCCCAACCAAGTGAACACCCCTGTTCATTATACGAAACCCCAGGCAAGTGAACACCTTGTTCATTACACGGAACCCCAGGCAAGTGAACACCCCTGTTCATTATAAGGAACCCAAGGCAAGTGAACCCCTGTGTTCATTATACGGAACCCCAGGCAAGTGAACACCCCTGTTCATTATAAGGAACCCAAGGCAATTGAACCTCTCTGTTCATTATACGGAACCCCAGGCAAGTGAACACCCCTGTTCATTATAAGGAACCCAAGGCAATTGAACCTCTCTGTTCATTATACGGAACCCCAGGCAAATGAACCCCCCTGTTCATTATACGGAACCTCAGCCACACTCAGGGAACAAGGAGATTTTCAGTGAATGTGGTGGTGGTTTTTCTCCTGAACCTGTTAGATGCTTCGTGATCTCTTGAAGCAGAGGACGTCACGGGGTGGGTAAGGAACCAGAGTGGGCAGGGAGGACGTCACGGGGTGGGTAAGGAACCAGAGTGGGCAGGGAGGACGTCACTGGGTGGGTAAGGAACCAGAGTGGGCAGGGAGGACGTCACTGGGTGGGTAAGGAACCAGAGTGGGCAGGGAGTTTGAGTGGAGACTGGACCGGGCCTCACAGAAGCCAGATTCAAGGACGAGTATAGTCCGTATAGCAGGCAGCTGTGCAATGAACACTGTGATCTGAGTAACTCATGAGTAACGGTAACTCGTGTCTGCTGGGCACAGTAGAGCTAACCTACCCTTGCTCCGAGACCCAACGATATTATTTTATCCATTGTCTCTTAAAAGCATATTGTATGCAGATTATACAAGAAACAACATATTTTTCTCACTGCACGCAACTAAAATCTAGTTGATTAAAGAAACTTATTTTCCTTTAAAGTTGAATATTGTGAAACTTGTCTGAATGTTCTTACGATGGATTACCACGCCACAAGTCTTCTGTGGTGAAGGTCAGCACTACAACACTGATCTGTGGTGAAGGTCAGCACTACAACACTGATCTGTGGTGAAGGTCAGCACTACAACACTGATCTGTGGTGAAGGTCAGCACTACAACACTGATCTTTGGTGAAGGTCAGCACTACAACACTGATCTGTGGTGAAGGTCAGCACTACAACACTGATCTGTGGTGAAGGTCAGCACTACAACACTGATCTGTGGTGAAGGTCAGCACTACAACACTGATCTGTAGTGAAGGTCAGCACTACAACACTGATCTGTGGTGAAGGTCAGCACTACAACACTGATCTGTGGCGAGGGTCAGCACTACAACACTGATCTGTGGTGAAGGTCAGCACTACAACACTGATCTGTGGTGAAGGTCAGCACTACAACACTGATCTGTGGCGAAGGTCAGCACTACAACACTGATCTGTGGTGAAGGTCAGCACTACAACACTGATCTGTGGTGAAGGTCAGCACTACAACACTGATCTGTGGTGAAGGTCAGCACTACAACACTGATCTGTGGTGAAGGTCTGCACTACAACACTGATCTGTGGTGAAGGTCAGCACTACAACACTGATCTGTAGTGAAGGTCAGCACTACAACACTGATCTGTGGTGAAGGTCAGCACTACAACACTGATCTGTGGCGAAGGTCAGCACTACAACACTGATCTGTGGTGAAGGTCAGCACTACAACACTGATCTGTGGTGAAGGTCAGCACTACAACACTGATCTGTGGCGAAGGTCAGCACTACAACACTGATCTGTGGTGAAGGTCAGCACTACAACACTGATCTGTAGTGAAGGTCAGCACTACAACACAGATCTGTGGTGAAGGTCAGCACTACAACACTGATCTGTGGTGAAGGTCAGCACTACAACACTGATCTGTGGCGAAGGTCAGCACTACAACACTGATCAGTGGTGAAGGTCAGCACTACAACACTGATCTGTGGTGAAGGTCAGCACTACAACACTGATCTGTGGTGAAGGTCGCACTACAACACTGATCTGTGGTGAAGGTCAGCACTACAACACTGATCTGTGGGAAGGTCAGCACTACAACACTGATCTTGGCGAAGGTCAGCACTACAACACTGATCTGTGGCGAAGGTCAGCACTACAACACTGATCTGTAGTGAAGGTCAGCACTACAACACTGATCTGTAGTGAAGGTCAGCACTACAACACTGATCTGTAGTGAAGGTCAGCACTACAACACTGATCTGTAGTGAAGGTCAGCACTACAACACTGATCTGTGGTGAAGGTCAGCACTACAACACTGATCTGTGGCGAAGGTCAGCACTACAACACTGATCAGTGGTGAAGGTCCGCACTACAACACTGATCTGTGGTGAAGGTCAGCACTACAACACTGATCTGTGGTGAAGGTCCGCACTACAACACTGATCTGTGGTGAAGGTCAGCACTACAACACTGATCTGTGGTGAAGGTCAGCACTACAACACTGATCTATGGTGAAGGTCAGCACTACAACACTGATCTGTGGCGAAGGTCAGCACTACAACACTGATCTGTAGTGAAGGTCAGCACTACAACACTGATCTGTAGTGAAGGTCAGCACTACAACACTGATCTGTAGTGAAGGTCAGCACTACAACACTGATCTGTAGTGAAGGTCAGCACTACAACACTGATCTGTAGTGGATTTTACAAGTTGTGAAACAGCACACACGTCTGCAATTTGTGGAACTGTGTGAGTGTCCACAAACTATCGAGCTAGCAAGGTATTCTCAGTACTGTGAAGTTGTAGTGGATGCCACAACTTGCTAAGGCAGACGTCGCCAGCGGAGGGACTGAAGAGAACGACTCTCCGAGGCCACCGCCTCCAGGTATTATAGGCAAGTGTGACGGATCTTGAGTCAGGAACTTAATACGAAAATTAACTGCTAATTTGATTCTCTATAGAATCTAAACAATTATTTTTAACTGCTAATAATTTTGCTTCACTGATAAGAAATTAATTTCTTCTTGTTAATTAGTATAAGTAAGAAAGATAATATTATCTGTGCAAAGATTTGGTACATTTTTATTTGGTTTATGAAATGGCATTTTGTCCATTTCACGAAGCCTTCTTTCATTTAACTAATGCTCTCTCTCTTTCCCTTTCTCCCATCTCTCTCCCCACTCTCTTCACCCCACCGTCCCTCACCTATACTCCCCACCTTCGTACACTCACCCTCCTGGTGTACACGCTGGTGTCAGCCGTGCGGCAGGCAGGGGTGGGGCGTGAAGGCATGTTTACCGTGGCGTGTGTTTGCACCATCAATGTTTACCCCGTGTTTAGAGTTGCCACATGTTGTCCATGTTTACACCAGGTTGGGGCTGCTCTCGCATGTTGCACCGCTCTCAGCTGTTTACTTCTGTTTACACTCGGCTGGAAACATAAACAAGCCTCCGGACATGTTCTGAGTTGTTTACACTAACATATACAAGAAACATTAATATTTAAAGTAGCCCATGAGTCATATACATAAATTAATTTTTTATATAATAGAGGATAAAAATATGGTATACTAATATGCCAATAGATGTAAAATAAAATATCTCGGTACAGCACATCTGTCACATTTCACAGCTGACAGACAGAGAAGACAGAGAGAAACTCTTGCGGAGAAAAACGATTTCACATGACGTAAAAATCTGTAGGTTACCTGTAGTAGTTTCACAGATTAGTTGTGAATTGTTGCGGTCATGGTCACCGCCCTGCGGCCTGGTCTCAGACAAGATCGCCTGGTTGCTGGCTTGATCGACCAGACTGTTAATGCCCACCGTGGAGAAAGGAGAGGAGGTGGGCGAGAGGAACTTTCTCCATGCGTAAACACACCGAAGAATCCTCAAGTCTTACCCAGGGGTCAAAGTAACATCCAAGACGGTGTTTTGAAGTGATAATAACATATTAGGAGTTATTACACGTAATAACTCATGAAATAAGATCACAGTAAAAAATTGGGAAGAATTTAAGCTGTTTGACAAGTCCTCGACCATCCCACCCGCATCATAATGGGACGGGTGTAATGTCGTACGTGAGGTGATATCTCAGTCTTATAAGTCTTCTGCTGTTCTATTATTTTTACAGGTCCTTGATAATGTGAGAAATCACGAAAGTACTTGGAATTTCACTACTTTTTTTCACAGTGGTTGTTCTGCATGATAACTCATAGGTATTAATTATAACCACATAGTGTTTAAATTCATTTGGCACCCCGTGCCGATGCTCGTAGTTGTTAATTATGAGTGCCAGTGTAGAATGCTGGCACTTTGTGAAGTGAAAGGCTCCTAGGTCAGTGATTTCAATGCCCGAGGGCGGCCAGAAGAACCTTGGGCGCCAGTTCACTAAGGCAGTACCCCCCGTGCACATGTAACAGCTGCTTACTGCGTGGGAAGTGTCCTCAGGAAGTGCCCAGTTAAGGCCCCGTGTCGCCCGTGGAGGTTAATTAACCACAGTTAAACATCCATGGGACCACAGAGACGTTCTGAAGTTTGCAATCAAACAGCGACACACAACATTACCAATTACTAAGCAATTATATTAGCAATAATGATAGAATTACCGACAATGTTGGGTAAATGGACACAGATGCAACTAATGCGACATTTCATTGTGGCAACGTTTCGCTCTCCAGGAGCTTTGTCAAGCCTTTACAAAGCTCAGCTGAGTATCACTAGTGCATCTGTACTTACCTACAATTACATTACTGCATTCAATGGTGTGCACCATGTTCCCGTGCACGCGGTGATCCTGCGACAGGTGATCCTCCCGTGACACGCAGGTGATCCCGTACAGAGTGCTCGCGTGACACGCAGGTGATCCTCCGCGTGACACGCAGGTGATCCTCCGCGTGACACGCAGGTGATCCTCCGCGTGACACGCAGGTGATCCTCCGCGTGCAGCGCAACGCCAACAAAAAATTTCAATATTAAAACCACAGTACGGGTGGGGTTAGAACCCATGGCATGTATAGCCAGATGGCCCAGTGGCTTACGCACTAGCCTGGAGTTTTACGACTCACTCGCCATGGGTTATAACCCCACCCGTACCCTGGTTTGTTTGCAATCGTGTTATGATTTCGTGAGTTAAAATATTGAACACGGGGTTCGAATGAATGAATCATCATCAACAAGGGTTACTGTGTTCAAAGATAACCATATCGGCTTCCGTGTGTACATACGTACAGCTCAAAAGACACGCACACAAAAAATGGCATGTTCTGTGTCCTTGTACTTGACAAGAAGAAAGTTGCAGTATAATGCGATCCTTTATTGACTACGTTTCGCCCACATCGTGGGTTTTATCAAGTCACAAACAGATATACCTGGGTCAGAGAATGTTGGGACCTTCATGGTACGTGCATTCTCCTGACTCTCTACACTATATATATTCATGTACTCTTTACCCCTTCAAGGCTGGCGAAATTGCTGACCTGGAGAGTGTACAAAGAACTTTCACGGCACACATAAGTACGATAAGGCACCTAAATTACTGGGAACGGTTGAAGTCCCTTGATTTGTATTCCCTGGAACGCAGGCGAGAGAGATACATGATAATATACACATGAAAAATCCTAGAGGGATTAGTACCAAACTTGCACACGAAAATCACTCCCTATGAAAGCAAAAGACTCGGCAGGAGATGCAACATTCCCCCAATGAAAAGCAGGGGTGCCACGAGTACACTGAGAGACAACACAATAAGTGTTAGAGGCTCAAGACTGTTCAACTGCCTCCAAGCATACTTAAGGGGGATTACCAATAGACCCTTGCCTGTCTTCAAGAAGGCACTGGACAGGCACCTAAAGTCAGTATCTGACCAGCCGGGCTGTGGTTCGTACGTCAGTTTGCGCTCGGCCAACAGTAACAGCCTGGTTGATCAGACCCTGATCCACCATGAGGCCTGGTCGCAAACCGGGCCGCGAGGGCGTTGACCCCCGAAACCCTCTCCAGGTATACCCAGGTAAATCTGTTTGTGACTCGATAAAGCCCATTGTGTGGGCGAAACGTTGTCAATAAAGGATCGCATTATACTGAATTTGAGTTAAATTTTCTTTCATCTAGGTGGCGTTTGAGGTGATCACTCGAGCGCCAATATAAACCCTCATGGGTATCCTTAGCCCACGAGATCAGACAGGCTCGTGTTGGCATAGGTAAATGAGAGATAATTGAATTACGTACTGAATATGGAACCCGGGGAAATAATCTCCCAGGCGTTGAACCTTCCAGCCACGGAAGTGGTAGAGTTTACCGACCTAAAAAAAAAACACCTGTAACCGGTTTCGAGGGTTTAACGACCTTCACACTGGAGCCTGAGAACAGCGTTCCTTCTTGAGTGCCTGATCAACCCGGCCGTTGCTGCCAGCCAGCGGATCACCCATCACAGCTTGGCTGATCTCCCACATGCATCTCATGACTGTTGACTCAGTCAAGATGACAGCCATTTTAATTACTATATATAGCATTAGTACACTTGAAAAACTCACAAACATGCACACGGACACAATTAGCTCCCCCAACACACACACACACACACACACACACACACACACACACACACACACACACATACACACACACACACACACACACACACACACACACACACACACACACACACACACACACACACACACACACACTACTACACACACACACACACACACACACACACACACACCTAAACAATAGAAAAGAAAGAGTCATCGTGAAGGACAAAGGGTTTGAATGGGTTGACGCAGCCGGCGGGGCCCCGCGAGGCTCTGGTCTGGGACCAACACTGTTTGAGTAAAAGTCCTGCAAGTTGGGTCACTACCCTATTTAGTCCACCTGATTATGATCTCATGTAAATGATGTACACACTGATCAAGACACTTATATACTTGTTCAAGACACTTATGCACTTGATCAAGACACTTATGCACTTGATCAAGACACTTATGCACTTGATCAAGACACTTATGCACTTGATCAAGATACTTATGCACTTGATCAAGACACTTATGCACTTGATCAAGACACTTATGCACTTGATCAAGACACTTATGCACTTGATCAAGACACTTATGCACTTGATCAAGACACGTACGCACTTGCGAAGGTACATAAACACGTATTCACTGATCAAAGTGCCTACGATTTTCTATACCAACACCTCACAAGCTAAGATGACTTAAGAAGAATAATGTGTCGACTTGGCCGGGAGCTGTTTGCCCTCTGAGTGGCAAGCTGTTGTGGTCCTAATATCAGTCCTTGCGTGACCACTACTTTCATCATTTACGAAATCGTAACAACACGACTGCAAACAAACCACGGGTCGGGTAGGATTTGAACCCGCGGCGAGTGATTCGTAAAACTCCAGGCCAGTGCCTAAGCCACTGGACCAGCTGGATGAATCTTACTGTAGCCAGCTGGCCCAGTGGCTTACGTACTGGCAATAGAGTTTCACGACTCACTCGCCATGGGTTCAAATCCCACCCGTTCCGTGGTTTGTAACACCTACTTGTTACAGTTTCCTAGTCTGATGTCTCTTCCTGGACAACTAATCTGTCTTCATCCCGTAAGTTACTGTTGGATCCACCGTAATGCATACTGTTGGATCCACCGTAATGCATTCAATATCATTCCTGGTTGTTCCTCATGTTTCATCCCACTTTCTTGTGAGGTGCAGTATCAAATACCTTCTGTCTTGTGAGGTGCAGTATTAAATACCTTCTGTCTTCTGAGGTGCAGTATCAAATACCTTCTGTCTTGTGAGGTGCAGTATTAAATACCTTCTGTCTTGTGAGGTGCAGTATTAAATACCTTCTGTCTTGTGAGGTGCAGTATTAAATACCTTCTTTCTTGTGAGGTGCAGTATTAAATACCTTCTTTCTTGTGAGGTGCAGTATTAAATACCTTCTGTCTTGTGAGGTGCAGTATCAAATACCTTCTGTCTTGTGAGGTGCAGTATTAAATACCTTCTTTCTTCTGAGGTGCAGTATCAAATACCTTCTGTCTTGTGAGGTGCAGTATTAAATACCTTCTGTCTTGTGAGGTGCAGTATTAAATACCTTCTTTCTTGTGAGGTGCAGTATTAAATACCTTCTTTCTTGTGAGGTGCAGTATTAAATACCTTCTGTCTTGTGAGGTGCAGTATTAAATACCTTCTGTCTTGTGAGGTGCAGTATTAAATACCTTCTGTCTTGTGAGGTGCAGTATTAAATACCTTCTTTCTTGTGAGGTGCAGTATTAAATACCTTCTGTCTTGTGAGGTGCAGTATTAAATACCTTCTGTCTTGTGAGGTGCAGTATTAAATACCTTCTTTCTTGTGAGGTGCAGTATTAAATACCTTCTGTCTTGTGAGGTGCAGTATTAAATACCTTCTGTCTTGTAGGTGCAGTATTAAATACCTTCTGTCTTGTGAGGTGCAGTATTAAATACCTTCTGTCTTGTGAGGTGCAGTATTAAATACCTTCTGTCTTGTGAGGTGCAGTATTAAATACCTTCTGTCTTGTGAGGTGCAGTATTAAATACCTTCTTTCTGTGAGGTGCAGTATTAAATACCTTCTGTCTTGTGAGGTGCAGTATTAAATACCTTCTGTCTTGTGAGGTGCAGTATTAAATACCTTGCTTTGAGGTGCATTTTCTGTCTTGTGAGGTGCAGTATTAAATACCTTCTGTCTTGTGAGGTGCAGTATTAAATACCTTCTGTCTTGTGAGGTGCAGTATTAAATACCTTCTGTCTTGTGAGGTGCAGTATTAAATACCTTCTGTCTTGTGAGGTGCAGTATTAAATACCTTCTGTCTTGTGAGGTGCAGTATTAAATACCTTCTTCTGTAGGTGCAGTATTAATCCTCTGCTTGAGGTGCAGTATTAAATACCTTCTTCTTGTGAGGTGCAGTATTAAATACCTTCTGTCTTGTGAGGTGCAGTATTAAATACCTTCTTTCTTGTGAGGTGCAGTATTAAATACCTTCTGTCTTGTGAGGTGCAGTATTAAATACCTTCTGTCTTGTGAGGTGCAGTATTAAATACCTTCTGTCTTGTGAGGTGCAGTATATACCTTCTTCTTGTGAGTGCATATTAAATACCTTCTTTCTTGTGAGGTGCAGTATTAAATACCTTCTGTCTTGTGAGGTGCAGTATTAAATACCTTCTGTCTTGAGTCAGTATTAAATTGTCTTGTGCAGTATTAAATACCTTCTTCTTGTGAGGTGCAGTATTAAATACCTTCTGTCTTGTGAGGTGCAGTATTAAATACCTTCTTTCTTGTGAGGTGCAGTATTAAATACCTTCTGTCTTGTGAGGTGCAGTATTAAATACCTTCTGTCTTGTGAGGTGCAGTATTAAATACCTTCTTCTTGTGAGGTGCAGTATTAAATACCTTCTGTCTTGTGAGGTGCAGTATTAAATACCTTCTGTCTTGTGAGGTGCAGTATCAAGAATATGCAGTCCACTCCTCCCTGTCTTCTTTGTTTCACTTCTGGTACTTTGTCATCGAATTCCAGTGTGTGTGTGTACTCACCTAATTGTGGTTGCAGGGGTCGAGTCTCAGCTCCTGGCCCCGCCTCTTCGCTGTCCGCTACTGGGTCTCTGCTCTCCCTGCTCCATGAGCTCTATCATACCTCGTCTTAAAACTATGTATGGTTCCTGCCTCCACTATATCTTTCTCTAGACTATTCCACTTCCTGACTACTCTATGGCTGAAGAAATGCTTCCTAACATCCCTTTGACTCATCTGAGTCTTCAGCTTCCAGTTGTGTCCCCTTGTTTCTCTGTTCCCTCTCTGAAATATCCTGTCACTATCTACCTTGTCAATTCCCCGCAGTATTTTGTATGTCGTTATCATGTCTCCTCTGACCCTTCTTTCCTCCAGTGTTGTTAGTCCTATTTCCCTCAATCTTTCTTCATAAGACAGACCCCTGAGTTGTGGAACTAACCTTGTCGCAAACCTTTGCACTTTCTCTAGTTTCTTTACGTGCTTGACCAGGTGTGGGTTCCAGACTGGTGCTGCATATTCTAGTATGGGCCTGACGTACACGGTATACAGTGTCTTGAACGATTCCTTGTTAAGGTAACGGAACGCTAATCTTAGGTTTGCCAGTCGCCCATATGCTGCCGCAGTTATCTGGTTGATGTGTGCCTCCGGAGACGTGCTTGGCGTTATACTCACTCCAAGGTCTTTCTCCTTTGCCGAGGTTTGTAGCCTTTGTCCGCCTAGCTTGTACTCTGTCAGCGGTCTTCTTTGCCCTTCTCTGATCCTCATGACTTTGCATTTGGAGGATTGAATTCGAGAAGCCAATTGCTAGACCAGATGTCGAGCTTGTCCAGGTCTGTTTGCAGCCCTGCCTGGTCCTCTTCCGATGTGATTCTCCTCATTATTTTCACATCATCCGCGAATAGAGACACTTCTGAGTCTATCCCGTCCGTCATGTCATGTACATATACCAGGAATAACACTGGTCCTAGGACTGACCCCTGCGGTACACCGCTCGTCACAGGCGCCCACTGTGATACCTCACCACGCACCATGACCCGTTGCTGTCTCCTTTGAGGTATTCCCTGATCCATTCCAGTGCCCTTCCTGTTATACCTGCTTGTTCTTCCAACTTCTTTACTAATCTCATGTGAGGAACTGTGTCGAAGGCCTTCCTGCAGTCCAGGAAAATGCAATCAACCCACCCTTCTCTCTCCTGCCTTACCTCTGTTACTTTATCATAGAACTCCAGGAGGTTTGCTACACAGGATTTGCCTTCCCGGAATCCGTGCTGTCTGGTGTTTATTATCCTGTTCAGCTCGAGGTGTTCCACCATTCTTTTCCTGATGATTTTCTCCAGGACTTTGCACACTATACATGTAAGTGACACCGGTCTATAGTTTAGTGCCTCTTTTCTGTCTCCTTTTTAAAAATGGGGACTACGTTGGCCTTCTTCCATACCTCAGGTAGCTGCCCAGTTTCAAGGGATGTGTTGAATATTATGGTAAGTGGCACACTCAGTACCTCAGCTCCTTCCCGAAGAACCCACGGGGAGATATTGTCCGGACCCATCGCCTTTGAGGTATCGAGGTCACTGAGTAACTGCTTCACTTCCTCCTCAGTTGTGTGTATGCCCTCTAGCACTTGGTACATCCCTTGTTGGTGACGAACCCCGTCCTGTCTACCCAGCTGCCTTCCTTCCTCCATTGTGAATACTTCCTTAAACCTCAAGTTGAGCTCCTCACATACCTCTTGATCATTACTTGTGAGTTCCCATCTTCTCTCCTCAGCCTTATCACCTGGTCCTTGACTGTTGTCTTCCTTCTGATGTGACTGTACATCAGTTTTGGGTCGGACTTAACTTTCGATGCTATGTCATTTTCGTACTGTTTCTGGGCCTCCCTCCGTACTTGTGCATACTCGTTTCTAGCTCTTCTACTAATCTCTCTGTTTACCTGGGTTCTTTGCCTTCTGTACCGTTTCCATTCTCTGATACTACGAGTCTTTGCCTCCCTGCACCTTTGGGTAAACCAGGGGCTCTTTCTGGCCTTCCCATTTAATCCTTTGCCTCTGGGTATAAACCGTTCCTCTGCCTCCTTGCACTTTACCCCTACGTATTCCATCATTTCATTTATTGTCAGTCCTTCCATTTCCCCTTCCCACTGAACGTTCTGCAGGAAATTCTTCATGTCCGTGTAGTTTCCTCTTTTAAAGTCTGGTTTGTCTCTATCAGTACTGTTTTCCCTCTCCACCTGTAGCTCTACAATGTACTCAAAGCTAAGCACCATATGGTCAATGGCTCCCAGGGGGCTCTCGTGCGTTATGTCTTCAATATCTGAGCTGTTCAGGGTGAATACAAGGTCCAGTCTTGCTGGTTCATCTTCTCCTCTCTCTCTGGTCGTGTCCCTGACATGTTGGTGCATCAGGTTTTCCAGTACCACGTCCATCATCTTGGCTCTCCAAGTTTCTGGACCCCCACGTGGTTCATGGTTCTCCCAGTCGATCTCCCTGTGGTTGAAATCTCCCATGACCAGTAGCTTCGCTCTGCTCATGTGTGCCTTTCTTGCCACCTCCGCCAGGGTGTCCACCATCGCTCTGTTGTTCTCATCGTGTTCTTCTCCTGGCCTCCTGCAGTTCTGTGGTGGGTTATACATCACTGCAATGACTATCTTATGCTCCCCAGACTGGATGGTACCTACTATGAAGTCCCGTTCTCTACCCACCTCCATTCCTACCATTTCCTCGAATCTCCAACGGTGCCTTACAAGCAGTGCGACCCCTCCTCCCCCCTGCTCCTCCTATCTTTCCTCAGGATCTGATATCCCTGTGGGAAGATTGCATCTGTTACTGTCTCATTTAGTTTAGTTTCTGTGTGTGTGTGTGTGTGTGTGTGTGTGTGTGTGTACTGGGGAGTGTTCCTGAGTGCAGAATTATTACGCAATCAACTTTATTTTTTCACACTGCTGCGTTGACCTTACCTTGTAATGCAGCGAGATAGATCATGACCTTACCTTGTAATGCAGCGAGATAGATCATGACCTTACCTTGTAATGCAGTGAGATAGATCATGACCTAACCTTGTATTGCAGCGAGATAGATCATGACCTTACCTTGTAATGCAGCGAGATAGATCATGACCTTACCTTGTAATGCAGCGAGATAGATCATGACCTTACCTTGTAATGCAGCGAGATAGATCATGACCTTACCTTGTAATGCAGTGAGATAGATCATGACCTAACCTTGTAATGCAGCGAGATAGATCATGACCTTACCTTGTAATGCAGCGAGATAGATCATGACCTTACCGCCTCCAGTTGTCTTTACTGATAGTCAATACCCAGGTAATGCCACTCTTCCTCTTCTTAACGTCTTGAGATTGGCACTGCGAGGAGGAGGCAGTGTTGGCGAGGTCGCAACAGTAACGACCCCCCCCAGATTAACGAGTCGTAGCAAGCAACAACACAGTGGTCGTGTGAAGGATAAGTCATAATATCGTAGCTGGAGGGTCGTTGACAGTTTCGCCTCCAGAGTGAAGGACATTTGTAAGGCGTGCATATCTTACGTATATACAAACGTTCTACAAAACAACTGTGAAAAAAAATAGTGAAATTCCCAGTGGTTGTTTTGCATATTATGATATCACCAGATTACTGTGATCTTATTGCACACACGTTATGTGGTGCTAGATAAACAAGCGCAGTTTAAGACGTTTCCTGCGTTTGTCTGAACATCGCGCTGCCAGACGTGCTGCGGCTGTATTACCCCCCCCCCTCTGATCATTCTCGTTTAAACATAAGTATTTTTTATACATCTACTCTATATATTCTACATTAAACTTAAATAATAATAAAAATTATTGTCTTCAGGGGGATAATCTGAGAAACTCCTGGTTAGCGGGGCTGTTGTGTCAACACTGCACTGCTGCTATACCAATAGTTTGATTGCTCAGGTCATCAAGCAGGAGGTCTGGTGGTCTGTGACTCAGAGATGAGTCACATAGTCATTCCACAAGTGGACAACATTTCACTGTTGTCTACTAAATAACTCTGGCACCGCTGTCCTCCTTGCTGCCTTACTGTGACCTCTCCTGGGAGCTGCCTGATGCCTTGCCAGAGCAACACACACACACACAGGTCACAGTTGGAAGTTGAAGACTCAGATGAATCACTGGGATGTTAGGAAGTATTTCTTCAGTCACAGCGTTGTCAGGAAGTGCAATAGTCTGGGAAGTGATATAGCGGAGGCAGGATCCATACATAGCTTTAAGAAGAGGTATGATAAAGCTCATGGAGTAGGAAGAGTGACCTAATAGCGACCAGTGAAAAGGCGGGGCCAAGAGCTGTGAATCGACCCCTGTAACCACAACTAGGTGAGTACACACACACACACACACACACACACCCCGGTGTCGCTTGTCTCCAGCAATGGTGGTGGCACTGATCACCACCACTGGTGGTGGCACTGATCACCACCACTGGTGGTGGCACTGATTAACACCACTGGTGGTGGCACTGGTCTTAACCAAGGCGTGGACACATTACCAATAAGATGATGAATTAGACAGACGATCAACATCTTTGAATCTTTACTTTGTAGACGTTTCGCCATCTAGTGGCTTTATCAGTACAATACATGGACATAATGTGACGACTGGAAATATATTCAAAAGACAATGGAAGACGAGGCAATCAGTCCCTCAACCTAGAAGCAGGTGATAACCACCGTAGACCTGAAGCATCTGAAGCACAGTCGGGAAGACTGGCGCTTATATACTGGAGTCAGGTGAGGTGCAGCAGACGAAGGCATTGTCAATGGTAGATGGAATTCACCAGTGGAAGTAGGTCATGGCCAAGAGCTGGACCAGGAGTTAGCAAGTAGGTTGCGGTGATGTCCTCTGCACAAAGCTTCCATGATGTTTCTGTGCTTGACTAGTTGTATATATGTTGTATATACCATTGATAAAATGTTGTCAGACACAGGAACATTATGGAATCTTGATACAGAATCTTGATACCTACTTGCTAACTCCTGGTCCAACTCTTGGGCATGACTTATTTCCACTGGGAAATCGCGCCTACCACTCACAGTGCCTTCGTTTGCTGCAACTCATCTGACTCCAGAATATAAGCAACAATCTGAACCATTCATCTACAACAATCTTCCTGCCTGTGTTTCAGATTCTTCAAGTCCACGGTGCTCATCACCTGATGAGGAACTGATTACTTCGTCTTTCAATGTCGTCTGTATATATATTTCCACCGTTATCAGATTGCCTATGTACTGTATTGATAAAGGCACTGGAGGGCGAAACGTCTATAAGTAAAGATACCCCAGATGTTGCACATGTGTGTAATTCATCACCTGGTCATATATCACGCGCCGAGTGACCTCGCAAATTACAAGTCACTAAGTATGACCAATGACCTGATGTTATACCTTGCTGAGGGTGATGAATGAAGTCCCTGCCGGCTATTACACCACAAGACGTGTTTCATCAGGTGATTAATTGAATTATTTACGATTGTAATCAAACGAGAAGTCTGCATCCAAGTGATTAATTTTGAGTTGTAATCACATGTTTACATGAATGATTTCAAAGAAATATATCTTTCTCATGCTCATTTTCTATATGCATTTTTTATGACATATCCATTTATTTTCGGTCAGATTCCTGGTAATGGCAAAAAAAAAAAAAAAAAAAAAAATCACACAGGTTACATACGACTTCACAGAAGTTAACAATTACAGAGAAACCAAGAGAAACATTCACCAGGCCCTTGAACGGTCTTCAATAGTTCTTAAATAATATAGAAAGAAGGGAAAATAGGTTCCTTTTATAAATATAACCACAACTGCTGTGTCCCTCACGTAGACCAAGATTTATAAAAAAAATAAGATGTGGAAGGATGATTTTTCTTGGGGTCATTACATCGTGAGGCCCAAAGCTACAGCTTATGCGTAAGTCCGACCTTGTCTACACTCTCTACTACTCTACAGTGTATCAAGATAAGCTAGTGCAGGGATAACTACATCCCTCTCCGCTGATTTATCTCACAAAGTCGGGTAGGCTCTTCCTGAGATTGAACACGTACATTAACATCAACTGTAAATCATGTGGGCCACCAGGCCAGTCAGCTGGGCGATGGGGGACGGGGGTATGGATACAAGTCATATGTTACATCACATGGTCGTTGGAGGCACTTAGCATACTGTCACAGATCATGTTTACACATGGCTCCCTCATAATTCATGTCTACAGATGGTTCCACGACCGATAGCAGTAGGCTTGTGTTATGCACCAGCTGCCCCATCAAACACTGCTAATTGCGAGACGTGTGTTTCAAGGGGTGAGCAGTCAGCCGTTAAGTGACTCTTTGTCGACATGATCTGCCAGCCGGTCATCGACAGTGATTACAAAGGGTAAGAGAAATACAGAGACGACGTTTCCAACCAGCGAGTAACAGTGACAACACTAACAGGATGTTTCCAACCAGCGACCAACAGTAACCAACAGTGACCAACAGTTACCAACAGTGACAAACAGTGACGAGGGCCGCGTGTTACCAACCCTGAAAATGTCTTTATAAGCGCTGACGGCAGACTCTTCCTTTAACAAAGGCTGTTAAATAACAAAAAGGCACAATGACTGGAACAATACACAAATAACACTTACCACGACGTTTCGGTCCGACTTGGACCATTTACAAAGTCACACTGCTTTATAAATGGTCCAAGTCGAACCTAAACGTCGTGGTAAGATCCTCTCTCCTATATGAGGGTTATTTATGTTTCGCCTGCTGAGCCGGCTTCATCAGT
>WNWK01002288.1:215000-217028 GCA_009830355.1 Cherax destructor
CACTGATCACAGTGTAACACCGAATGATCATAGTGTAACACCAACTGATCACAGTGTAACACCCATTGATCATAATGTAACACCCACTGATCATAGTGTAACACCCACTGATCATAGTGTAACACCCACTGATCATAGTGTAACACCCACTGATCACAGTGTAACACCCACTGATCATAATGTAACACCCACTGATCATAGTGTAACACCCAATGATCATAGTGTAACATCCACTGATCATAGTGTAACACCCACTGATCATAGTGTAACACCCAATGATCATAGTGTAACATCCACTGATCATAGTGTAACACCCACTGATCATAGTGTAACACGCACTGATCATAGTGTAACACCCACTGATCACAGTGTAACACCGAATGATCATAGTGTAACACCCACTGATCACAGTGTAACACGCACTGATCATAGTGTAACACCCACTGATCACAGTGTGACACCCACTGATCATAGTGTAACACCCACTGATCATAGTGTAACACCGAATGATCATAGTGTAACACCCACTGATCACAGTGTAACACCCACTGATCACAGTGTAACACCCACTGATCACAGTGTAACACCGAATGATCATAGTGTAACACCCACTGATCACAGTGTAACACCCACTGATCACAGTGTAACACCCACTGATCATAGTGTAACACCCACTGATCATAGTGTAACACCCACTGATCACAGTGTGACACCCACTAATCATAATGTAACACCCACTGATTATAGTGTAACACCCACTGACCACAGTGTAACACCCACTGATCATAGTGTAACACCGAATGATCATAGTGTAACACCCACTGATCACAGTGTAACACCCACTGATCACAGTGTAACACCCACTGATCACAGTGTAACACCCACTGATCACAGTGTAACACCGAATGATCACAGTGTAACACCCACTGATCACAGTGTAACACCCACTGATCATAGTGTAACACCCACTGATCACAGTGTAACACCCACTGATCACAGTGTAACACCCATTGATCACAGTGTAACACCCATTGATCACAGTGTAACACCCACTGATCACAGTGTAACACCGAATGATCACAGTGTAACACCCACTGATCACAGTGTAACACCCACTGATCATAGTGTAACACCGAATGATCATAGTGTAACACCCACTGATCACAGTGTAACACCCACTGATCACAGTGTAACACCCACTGATCACAGTGTAACACCCACTGATCACAGTGTAACACCGAATGATCATAGTGTAACACCCACTGATCACAGTGTAACACCCACTGATCACAGTGTAACACCCACTGATCACAGTGTAACACCGAATGATCATAGTGTAACACCCACTGATCATAGTGTAACACCCACTGATCACAGTGTAACACCCACTGATCATAGTGTAACACCGAATGATCATAGTGTAACACCCACTGATCACAGTGTAACACCCACTGATCATAGTGTAACACCCACTGATCATAGTGTAACACCCACTGATCACAGTGTAACACCCACTGATCACAGTGTAACACCCATTGATCACAGTGTAACACCCATTGATCATAATGTAACACCCATTGATCATAGTGTAACACCCACTGATCATAGTGTAACACCCACTGATCATAGTGTAACACCCACTGATCATAGTGTAACATCCACTGATCATAGTGTAACATCCACTGATCACAGTGTAACACCCATTGATCATAGTGTAACACCAACTGATCACAGTGTAATCATGTTGCTGTGATCTTCACTGGGATACTGTTATCACTGCTTGTTATATACATATCCTCTAGCTATTTGTAAGAAAAAAAGAAAATTGTCTTTAAATGAGAAATTTTGCCAAGCTTTAATTTGGACAGAACTTCGCTCTGCGTAGAGCTCCACACAGAACGAAACGTCACCCTTACACAAGCTCCTTCTGAAACGTGTCCTCTTCGTTGTTGACGCCGATACGGTACCTCGATCGAGCTTGATTTGACAGCAGGTAAATTAAAGTTTGACAACAGCCTGTTCATTGGG